>CM033725.1:14470753-14725075 GCA_019671005.1 Hibiscus mutabilis
CCTCTTAGATTAGCTGAATTGAGGAAACAACTCTATGAACTGTTAAAAACTGGTTTTATTCGACCGTCTAAAGCGCCATTTGGGGCACCCGTGTTGTTCCAAAAGAAACATGATGGGAGCTTGAGATTGTGTGTGGACTATAGAGCCCTGAACAAGGTGACTATTCGGAACAAGTATCCCATCCCCTTAATTGCGGACTTGTTCGACCAGATAAGTGGCGCGGAATATTTTACAAAGCTGGATCTTCGATCGGGGTATCATCAGGTAAGAGTGGCCGAGGGAGATGAACCGAAGACAACTTGTGTTACTCGATAAGGGGCCTTTGAGTTTCTTGTGATGCCATTTGGGCTAACCAATGCGCCTGCAACCTTTTGCACCTTGATGAACCAGGTGTTCCATGATTTTCTGGACAAGTTTGTGGTGATGTACTTGGATGATATAATGGTATATAGTTCCTCTTTGACAGATCATGAAAACCATTTGCGGTTAGTGTTGCAGAGGCTCAGAGATAATCAGCTATTTGTTAAAAGGGAGAAATGTGCTTTCGCCCAAACTCAAATTAAGTTCCTAGGACATATCGTTGGGCGGGGACACGTTCGAATGGATGAGGAAAAAGTGAAGGCGATCCAAGAATGGCCAACTCCAAAGAGTGTCAGTGAGCTCAGATCATTCTTGGGATTAGCTATCTATTACAGACGGTTTGTCGAAGGCTACTCTCGGAGGACAGCTATACTTACAAATTTGTTAAAGAAAGGTGAGAAGTGGGTTTGGTCTCAAGAGTGTCAAGATGCTTTTGAGGGACTAAAAATTGTTGTAATGAACAACCCAGTCCTAGTATTACCAGACATTGAGAAACCCATGGAAGTTGAAACTGATGTATTTGACTTTGCCATAGGGGGATTACTCATGCAGGGTGGTCACCCTGTGGCCTTTGATAGTCAGAAGTTGAGTGGTGCCGAGACGAGATATGCAACTCAGGAAAAGGAACTTCTAGCCGTGATCCATTGTCTCAGGGCTTGGAGGCATTATTTATTGGGCTCAAAATTTGTTAAAACAGACAAGACAGCTGCTAGTCATATCCTAACACAACCAAAATTGTCGGCAAGGCAAGCAAGATGGCAAGAGCGCCTAACGGAGTTTGATTTCAGTTTTGAGCATAAAGCTGGGAAGAAGAATCAGGTAGCTGATGCGTTGAGTTGAAGGGCCGATCTGGTGACCCTTAGATTGATTGCTCCTATGTCAGCAGGTAGGGTGACGAATGACATCCGAAAACTCATAATGGAGAATATGGGAAAGGATCCGCAGATGATGGCAATATTGAGGATGGTGGAAAGTGGTCAATCGAAGACCTTTTGGGTAGAGAATGAGATCCTAATGACAAAAGGTCCGCGTATGTATGTCCCGAGAGTAGGAGAACTTAGACAGAAGCTACTGCGTGAATGCCATGACACTCCCTGGGCAGGTCACCAAGGTTGACGGCGTACTCTGGCCCTGTTGGAACAAGGATATTATTGGCCGCACATGTAACAGGATATTATGGACTATACCAAGACTTGCCTTATTTGCCAGCAAGATAAAGTGGATCGACAAAAGATTGCAGGATTGTTGGAGCCATTGTCAGTGCCAGCACGGCCTTGGGAGAGCATTTCACTCGACTTCATAGTGAGCTTGCCTCGGGTGGGGGATCTTGGAGCTGTCATTGTGGTGGTGGATCGGTTCTCAAAATATGCTACATTTATCCTTGCCCCCAAATATTGTTCGGCGGAGGAGATAGCTCGGTTAGTCTTTAAATATGTGGTGAAGTATTGGGGTGTCCCACAAGATATTGTTAGTGACAGGGATGGTCGGTTCACTGGAAATTTCTGGAGAGAGTTATTCAAGATGTTGGGATCTAAACTGAATTTGTCATCAAGTTATCATCCCCAGACGGATGGGCAGACAGAGCGCTTTAATGGGTTGTTAGAAGAGTACTTAAGGCATTTTATCCAGGCCAACCAGAAAAATTGGCCTTCATTGTTGGATGTGGCACAACTTTGTTTTAATTCACAAAAGAGTTATGCTACTAATAAAAGCTCCTTTGAAATTGTGACAGGTCAGCAGCCGCGGCTTCTACACACCATTATAGAGTCATACAAAGGAAAGTGTCCCCAAGCTTTTAATTTCTCAAAGGAGTGGTGCCAAAATACAGAGATTGCTCGGGCTTATCTAGTGAAAGCTACAAAACATATGAAGAAGTGGGCGGATAGTGGCCGAAGGGACCAGCAGTTCAAAGTTGGTGATATGTGCTTTTGAAGCTAATGGCAGAACATTTGCGGTTCTTACAAAATAGAGATTGGCGGTTGGTGCAAAAGTATAAAGGACTAGTACCGATTGTAGCCAAAGTTGGGAATAACTCATACAAGATCAAGCCGCCCTCATGGATGAAAGTTCACCCTGTGTTCCATGTGAGCAATTTGAAGCTTTTTCATGTGAGCCCCTTAGATGTTAGCCGAGGACAGAGTGATCGGGGCCCCATCTGTACCAAACCCCCATCAGAATGTCGAGTTGAGGAGATCCTTGCTGATAGGTTTGTTATGGTGTCCAAGAAGAAGCCTATTCGTGAGTACATGGTCAAATGGGAAGGTCTCGAAGCCGAAGAGACAAGTTGGGAGAGAGATCATGACCTAAAGGCGTTCAAGCAGAAAATCAAGGAGTTCCTTACAGCTCAGTCGACGAGGGCGTTGACAAGTTACGTGGGGGAGGATATTGTGGTCATCCCCTCACATGGTGTCACAACCGAGTCCTAGGACCACAACCGAGTCACTCTCACCTTACCCCATTTTCAAGCACATCAATGTTTTAGGAAGAAGAGTCTTTGTTTTCAATTATTTCTTTAGTTAGAGAAAAAGTGCCCTAATTTCAAACAATAGAATGTTTACTCGGGTCATTTCTATAATGTTTTTTTCACATATATGTAGGGGGTGGACAGTCAGCAGAGTTTGGGCTGATCCACTGGTAAAGGTATGTATCCTACACACCATCAAGGCGGCCCCTACTGCCCAAGTCAATGGTGTAGGTGAGTTTTCTAATGTAACCTGATGCTTTCATTTTTTCTAATAAAATGAAAACCATTTTTCTTTCCTACGGGGAAGCTGGGGGTCGACTGTGTGCATCCGCTATGCCCCACGGTTTCGACCATGGTTTGAATAATGGTTTTGTGGCACGAGACTAATGTGTTGCTTGCTTATTTTGAGAAGATCAATCGAGAGAAAAGGTTGACTTGATCAGGAAGAGTCCTTTTCAAGTGCCGCACGGCTTAGCGACCAAGTGAACTAAAGGCTAATGCCGTGACACCGAGCTAGTTGCCAGGGTAATTTTCAATAAGGGATAAGATGATATGGTAGTTGAAATTGATGACTAGATAAGCCCAAGATGAAGTGGAGCATAGTTAAATCCCAAAGGAGTTTGATTTACATGAAGAGGTTAAAGAGAAATTAAATCCCAAGAAGATAGGAGAAGTTCTAGAAGGAATTTAAATATAATAAAGAATTATATTCTTTAAAGATATTTAATTCCAACTTAACTTCCTCCTCAAAAAATAATTTGACCTAGCCCTATAAATTGAGGACCAAACCGTCAACTCCATGAGGGGAGACAAGAGAGAAATTTCGACAAAGAGAGGAGGGAGATTTCGACAAGGGCAAGGAGATATTTCGACAAGGCTTCAACCATTCTTCATCTTTTTCGTTCTTGTTCAATTAGGTTTATGCTAGGAATTCTTTGTCTTGTGTTTCTTTGGAACCTAGCCATGAACTAAATCTATTTGGCTAAGGTTATTGTGTTTTGTGGTTGTAAGAAACAGTTGGATTTTGTTTAGGTAATAAGAGTTTGCACTTTCAATTCAAGGTTTACTCATTCTTGGTTTTTCTTATTGTTTACGAGTGAATTGGGAGAAGATCTCGTAACTTCATCTATTTATCTAATACGGGAGAGTTAGATGCAAGAAACGAATGAGTATGGTCTTTATTCAATCTATTGATGGTGAAGATTATTTCGGCTTGGGAATAAGTTATGGATTTCAAATGCTAAGAGGAGCGTAAGATTGGTTGTTGTTCACCCTTGATTCACATAGGGATGTATTGTCAAGGCATGAACAATTAGCTAGAGTTTCGACTTAGAGATAAGTAGAAACCATTGAAGAACGCTCTGCCGAACCTTAAAGTTGCTGGCCAGCGGCCCAAGTAGTTGCCCAGCTAGTCGCCTAGGCAACCGTCGATTAGGTGCCAAGGCAACCCCGCTGCGTAAGTTGCCACAGCAACTGAGTTGCCCTTGCACTCTTTTACCAAGATGATCCAATCGGCTATCACACCTCAACTCACGGTAGCCTAGCCTATTCTCTCTCATTTGATTACATCTTCTTTTACTTTATTGCATTCTAGTTTAGTTGCTAGTTAAAATCCTACAATCTTCTACTTGTGTTCTTTTACTTTTTACAGTGCAAGAGATTAGATTCTTGAAGTGTCACCAATCCCTGTGGAGACGATATCTTTTATACTATAACTTACGACGTGTACACTTACATAATTGCGAAGCACTTATTACGCGCAATAGTACTCGCTAATGTACTTCTTTCGAAACTCTTCAAGAATGAACTCCCAAGAGATGGTATCTTTAGGAACAGTGAGTATAGTGGTCTCCCACCACTAGAGTGCTTTATCCGCTAACAGTGTCAGGGTGCACTCCAGCTTTTGCCTATCAGAACACTGTAACTGTTTATTCAGAATTCTCAATGTATTATCCAGCCAGTATTATGCAGTGTTAGGATTGTCATCATCCTGGCCAGTGAAAGTATAGACCTGAAGCAATACGAGCTTATTGATAGGGGCCCGAGCATACTAGATAACATGTTGAGTAGGTTGCATAGTTTGTTCAGCTCTCATCGAGGTCATAAATTGTTTGAACATGTAGGCCATGTTTCGGTATAAAAGATTGTAATGATTCTAATGAACTGTTATTTTATATATAACTGGACTAAGGGGATTTTGGTGAATCAAGGTTCTGAAAGAGTAGAACTAATTGTAACTTGTGGATCAGGATATCTCATAACTTTGGGATATCAGGTTAGTGTAGCTATATTGGCTCATATAGAGCACCTTGGATTGATTACATTCATGGCATAACATTTTGGTAAGTTTTTTTGTAATGTTTGAATTGTATATATATTTGTACATTGTTATACCTTGACGTTTATTGGTATATTGTATTGAGCTTAGTAAACTTTTCTATGAAATTTTGAATCAATCTATGAACTCTAATGCCATAAAACCCTATGAAACAATTAAAATCTCTAATGTCATAAGATTTTAAGAAACAAAATCCAAGCCTCAATGTTATAAGACTCTAAACTCCTAATTACTCAAGAGCTTAAAGCTCATGTATGCCATATGACTTTTAATAACAAAGCTCAAAATGTATAAGTTGCCTAAACAATGGAATACCTTGGACACATTGGCATGGTACATGGTATATTAGGACTACGGTCCACGAGCTATGGCTCAAGGATGACGATCCCATATATGTGACATATTGGTGATAGTAGGGAGTAACGAGGGAGGTGATGGAAGAGAAGAGAAATGAAGAATGATATGCTTTAACACTAAACATTATTTTCTATTTTGTGCTATGTGTAACACGGATCAAAACGGTCAAACATGAACCAATGCTACCTATGCCCAATGTGATCCAAGGCAAATATTGTTAAAATATATTAAATCAAATATGTACTATGAAAGAATATCATTAAAGCTTTGATAAGTTTCATTATAAGCCAAAAAAGAATTGTATGTTTCAATGAGATTATGAATAAAGCCTCCATAAGACAAAGCTGAATTTAATATATGACTCGGTTTAATAAATTGGAATTATGCTATCTAAATCTTAACAATACTAATGCTATCATATGTTTGTTTACTTTGATTCATGTCACACATTATAATATGTTATTGTATGGTCACTACCTCACTAGGCTAAGCAAGCCTAATGCATTCATCCTTTCATGCATTTTCAGGATATAAGATCTTCTTTGGATTGATCGTGGGTGGAGGTTGCAAGTCACGTCTCAAGCTTTCTAGTAAAGTTGATGTTCTTTTTTAAAACACCTAGAATGGTGGCATATCATCATGTATATATGTTTCATTCTAATAGAATTACATGTTCATTTGATTGTAATGTTTGAAAAGCATCATGAATTCTAAATGGCCTTTAATAATATTTAATATGATATACTTAATTGACATTATAATTGTGACGACTGATTGGTGGTAGTTCATTTTCGAAAAGAAAAGTATGTTATAGATTAAAGTTCATTTGACTATCGATTGATTGAATGTCAATGGTTGATCATAATGTGTTTAATATGTGGTGTGATTTTGAAATGGTCTATAAAGGTTTATGGTAGTGTAACATATGATCTTGATATTATGATTAGGAAGGCAATTTGAAATATCGATAATCGGCTATGGTTATATATTGTATGAAATCGGTGATTCTACTTGATGTGTGTATTGATTAATTCTCTTGATCGAATTATATATTCTTAGTGCTTAATGGTTATGTCTTTAGGGATTGGATCCTTTAAGTTCAAGAGTTTGTAAATCAAAATAAAAAAATCAAGTTAGTAGTCTTAAAATGGACTTAAAGTTATTGTTGTGATCTTGGTTCTTTGTTAATAAGATGGAATTCTAGGAATATCGAATTAGTCCCTGTACTTATAGAAATTTATAATTTTCTCCATATTGTTTAAAATGATTGATGGATTGGATAAGTTTTAAATTGAACTCATTTTTCTCTGTAATTAGTTTTCATATTTTGTGTTTTGAATGTTTGTTGTTTGTATTATTTTGTGGTAACATCTCCTGAACCAGTTTATCTCCTAGACCAGGTTAGGGTGCTACATTTGATGTAAAGGTAGCTATGATTAGGGAAAACAAATGTTGTGGAAAATAACAGATAATTATGGAAACTGGGTTTATTGCTAAAGATATATGCTTGATTACTTATTTCAATGCTATAGCGACTGACAATGCACGTCTGTGTAAATCATTAAGATCTTTATCTACTCGGCAGGATTTTCTGAAGAACTTCTGACTCTTTCGATGCCTAGAAGTTAATAACATTGAAGATAAGTTGATACATGTCTGTGTGAACCCTAACAACTCTATTATTTGTTTAAGAACTCCCTTTTAATTGTCCAATCCCTAAACTTCTCTCTAAGCTTGATTAAGACTAAGTTAATAGCTTAGCCCCATTTTTCATGTTTGTTTAACCTAACTCTCTCAATATTAAACCACAAATCTATAGTTAAAAGCCCTCACTCGATAGCTCTTACAATAATTATGCACGAACAACAACGAGCATAATCGATAAAGCGAAACAAACTATAGCATTAAAATAAATCAATCAAAACATATAATCCTAGGAAGCAATAAACCCAGCAAAAGTATTTAGCTCATATCTGAGCCTAAAACATCCATAATAAAATAATAAAAGTATGACAATTTATCAAGCAAGGGATAAAAAAGGGCCAAGCGTCCTCGACGATCTTCCTTCGTGTTGTCCTCGACGATTCCTCTAACTTTGACTCTGATGATTCTCCGAAAGCTAAAGACTAGGATTGTTGTCTAAAAGTGAGCTACCTTGAATTGTTGTCCAAGTCTTCCTTATATAGGCGATGAAACTAGGGTTTCATAACCCAAAAGCGCATGTGGCCTCATTAAAGAGGGAAACTGATTTCCCGCTATCTTGTAATGTTCCGTATCTAGAAGAAAGTCCACGTGGGTCAAAGCAGATTCATTTCCAGCTCTACTTGCCTAGTTAGCTCCATCTGAGATATCTGCTACTCATCTGCTCCAGCATCCTCTAGGTTCCTGCACATACACCACAAAACAGCACCATTACAATAAAAGCACCAAAATATATAACATTTAAGTGCAGGAAGTGCAACTCTCTATCTACATGCAAACTAAATGCAATCTAACCTAAATGCAACTAAATGAACTTGAAATCATGTAAAAGACAAGTAAATAGGGTATGCAATATAGGTTATTTACACACTCATCAAATACCACCAAACTTGAACTATTGCTTGTCCTCAAGCAATGCAAAATGAAAACAAGAAAAAACAAAAGAATAAAAATAAAATAGTAGACAACCCATAATTCCCAAGGATCCAACTAAACTATGATTACAAGGATTCTAAGAAATTATGTAGCAGTAGTTCATTGCTCAGTATTTTAATGAGATGCAATGCATTAGAGCTTACAGTTTTGTTCCAAGGATCAAATTTACTATTGGTGTTGTTGTCGCATGCATTCATCACTCAATAACCGTAGAAAAATTTAAGGACTACTCTCTATTATTGCCTCAACATTTTCTTTTCTTTTTTAAGCACAAAAGTGTACTACTTTACATTCTTTTTAAGCTTAAAAATTGTATCCCTGGGGCTTCAACTTATCACAAATACTCTTCAGACTTGAAGATGGAGTGGAGCAAATAGCCCATCCCCAAGCCTTATGAGTAGCGTCATTTTGTGAAGACTTTTATTCACTCTTATGTCAGTACAATCATTCCTACCAGGGTAAGTTAAATGGAGCAAACACAACTCACCTAGTGTACTAAGATAGCAGGATGTATAGAAGAGTGTCCCTCAACAGTTTTGTTTATGTTATAGAGTTTTCAATTATTTTCACAGTTTTTCAAGGAGCTTTTTAAGCCTTTAATATGAAACATTGAGCATTCAATTCATTCTTTATTAATTCATTCTTTGGCATTAGCGAGTCAACCTAATATTTCCCTAAGGTTTCTTAAGCTTTTAAAAGGCATGAAACATGTTATTTAAGGGATACGACAAATTTAATACTAAGTTCAAAACATGAAAGTTCTTAACACAGTGCAAAAAATTAAGAATAGATTAATCATTGGAAATCATGATCGACGCAATAGCAATTTCAGAATCAATGGAAACATAGCAAAAGGAACCATCAAAAACATATTAGGCTATTCACACTTTTTTTAAAAAAATTTACCTAAATTTAACCTAATATGTACACGGGGTAGTACTCCCACAAACTTGAAAACAGCATTGTCCTCAATGAAAAAAGGCAACATGAAAAAAAATAAAAGAAAAACAAATATGCAATATGAAAAACTAAACTAAAAACTAGAAATAAAAGAAAATAATAACTAAAGAAAACAAAAACTAACCCAAGGAGTTACTGGGGAGAAGGTTCCTGGATAATGATGCCCTTGCCTTTGTTTTAGGGAGACTAGACCTTCTTGGCATGATGGTAGGAGGCACCAACTTTTATGTATGCCCACTTTCTCCTCTGGTGCTGGGGGTAGGTGCAAGAGCAGGTGAAGGGTACTTGATTTCCCTTACCTCAAAAGGCAACCATCCGAAAGGTGCCTTAAGAACTTTGTCCCCTCTAGCCTCGTGGTAGAATACTATGATGAGTCTTGGCAGAATGACCCCATAAAATGAGTTTGTAAGGCTCAATCTTTTTCCCATTGAGAATGGATTGGAGGAGAATCAATCGTGGACAAGAGAATGTAGTTTTATTTTTAGTGGGTAGGAGCCTTGTGTTGATGAACCTCACATAGAATTTAGCGGTTGGGTGAGGTCCTTCCATTGCACTACCCTAGCGTTTAACATCATTCTTTTTCATGTGGTTCCAAAAAGAAAAGGTCTTCTAGAACCTTATCATCCATTGCGGTAGTAGTGCTGGCCAAGAATCTGGAATAAACCCCTCAGACTCCTTGAGATTATAGTGTTAGGCAATCAAGGTCACCGTAAACTCCACCCTGAAGCTGCAAACAAACACCCATACATCGTCGTATTGGCCAATTTGAGTGTATAACTTTTTTACCCAATCGACGTTGATGAAGCTCAATTGTCAAACAAAGACTTCTCAATCATGTGAACCGATGACGAAGAAATCATCACCATCAAACCTTGGTGTAAAAGTCTTAGATATTGCCAGCCTCTCTTCTAGGAGAAGGTCTTAGTTCTGTAGGGAGTCAAACCTTCATTAGAATTCTACCAAATGAAGACGGTTGAGGAGAGGCACCGAAGTTCTGTGGAAGAGTATAAGTCATGAAAGTCTGGAAAGGAGTCAGAGGATGACTAGTGGAAGGAAAGAGAGAAAGGTGAACTGAGACTTCTTCTTTGTTATGCCATTGGGAGTGGAGAGCCTGATGTAAGAGGAAGTTTTGAGATTATTGCTGGAAAGTGAAGAGTTGTTTTGGTAGACAAATGGTTTGGTTATCAAATACGAGGAAGCTTGGGGTTAAAAGATATGGAGGTTAAGGGTTTTTAAACTGATTGAGGGAAGTCAACATTTTTTTATAGCGTCGTTTAGTGGGAAAGTGGAAGTAGGCGGCGTATGGAATGGGGTTACGATGTGTGGCGGAAGTTGGGGCATGGTGAAAGGGGAAGTCTTCATTGAGGGTGAAAATATAATTTCTTCATATTGAATAACCAAACACCTTGTCCCAGCCAATTTTCAACCAGTCTACTTTCACGGATCATAGGAGAACATTCAATCCCTTGTCTTATTTTTGTGATAACTACCAAAGATACACAAAACATTAAATAAAACCTAAAACTAATAGTGTGTCTAAAGATTTGTCATGTTGAATTGGTGCTCCTTTGTTTATAAAATAAGAAAAACATAAAATTAAATGCAAAAATTAAAAGTTTCTAAAATAAAAGGGTAAAATTAGATGCACTTAGACATCTAGTAATGTGACCGAAGTTTTGTCACGTTGAATCGGTGCTCCTTTGTAGGACTTCAAGCGTTTTCCATTAACTTTAAAGATTAGGTCATCATTGAGATCCTTGATGTCCATAGCACCATGTCGATAGACCTTGACAACTTGGAATGGGCTAGACCAACAAGATTTCAACTTGCCCGAGAAAAGCTTCAAGTGAGAGCTGTAGAGTAGAACTTTTTGGCCCTCAAGAAATTGTTGTGGCATTAATTTAGCATCATGCCATATTTTAGTCTTTTCCTTGTAAATCTTGGCATTCTCATAAGCATCTAGACGATGCTCATCTAACTCGTTCAACTCGAGCAATCTTCTTTGTCCAACTAGTTGGCAGTCAATATTCATCTTCTTAATGGTCCAAAAGGCTTTGTTCTTAAGCTCAACCGGTAAGTGACATTCCTTACCATAGACAAGTCTATAGGGTGACATGCCCAAAGGTGTTTTGATGCGGTTCGATAAGCCTATAGGGCTTTATCTAATTTCAAGTACCAATCCTTACAGTTTTGCTTGACCACTTTTTTAATGATCTATTTAATTTCTAAGTTCGACACTTCAGCTTGTCCATTGGTTTGTGGGTGATATGCTATGGCGATCTTATGGTGGACTACATATCGATGCAATGCCTTAGCAATTAGCTTGTTGTCAAAATGTTTTCCTTCATCACTAATAATGGCTCTAGGGACTCTATACCGAGTGAAGATGTTCTTGTGCGAAAACCTAAGGACGGTATTTTCATCATTCTTAGTTGTAGCAATGGCCTCAAACCACTTGGACACATAATCTACCATAAGTAGAATGTACAATTTTCCCTTGGAGGATGGGAATGGTCTCATGAAGCTATGGCCCCAAACATCAAAGAGTTCATCTTCAAGGATGACTTGCATGGGTAGCTCATTGCGTCGAGATATGTTCCCCGTTCTTTGTCATCCAGCGTATGCCTTGTAATATGCATGGGTATCTCAGAACAATGTTGACCAATAGAATCCAGACTAGAGGACCTTGGTAGCAGTGCTTTGTCCTCCAAAGTGTCCTCCACATGGGATGGAATAGCAATGGTAGAGGATGTCTTCTTGTTCTTCCTCAGGTTCACATCTCTAACATATCATCTAGGCATTGTATAGGATGTCGATATTTGATTGTGATCTGATTGATTGCTTGAAAATCCATACACGTGCGCCATGACCCATCTTTCTTGGGTACCAATAGTACAAGAACAAAACATGGGCTTAAGCTCTCTTGGATATAGCCTTTTTCCATCAATTCATGTACTTGTCATTTTTAACTCTTTTGTTTCCTCGGGGCTACTCCTATATGCTGGTCGATTGGGTAATGTAGCACCAAGCACAAAATCAGTTTGATGTTCTATGCCACAAATAGGTGGTAATCCTCCCGGAATCTCATCAGGTAAAACATGTTCAAAATCCTTGAAAAGAGAAATAATAGAAGAAGGCAATGTTGCATCGAGTTCGTTAGTGTTCAGAAAATTCTCCTTGTACAAAACCACAAGAAGTGTTGCCTCGCCAAAACACATTTTCTAATTTCACTACCCTCGCATATATGCTTATTTTAAGCTTCTCTCCCCCACTTTCAATTCACTCTTTCCCTTCCAGCTTTTACTATTAGTTATTGTTTTTCTCTTATTCTCTCGCTCATTTTCTGTTTCCTTTTCTTTTAATCCTTGGAAACTCTTTTTCAAGTGCAATTGATCATCGTGTACTTGCTGTGGTGATAAAGAGATTAGCTCGTGCTTCATTCCTTCAAAAGTGAATGAGCATCGATTGTTATATCTGTCATGATTCACTCTTTGAACAAACTACCAAGGCCTCCCCAAAAGTAAATGGCTGGCGTGCATGGGTACAACATCACATAGGACCTCATCCTTGTATCTGCTGATGGAAAACGGTACGAGTACCTATTTGGTCACCTCTAACTCCCCACCATCATTAAGCCATTGAAGCTTATATGGGTGTGGGTATTTTGTTGTCACTAATCCAAGTCTGTGCACCATTAACGTGCTAGCAACATTAGTACAACTTTCTCCATCGATAATCACAAAACATACATTTCCATTGATAGGGCAACGTGTATAAAAGATATTCTCTCGTTGCTGGTTGCTTTGCACAATTTGTGTATTTAGACTTCTCTTCACAACGAGAGGGACTAAGTCTTCATCATCTTCACTTATGGCATCAAATTCTTTTTTTCTGATTTGGATTCAATCTTACCACTTCCTTGAATCACCATAGTATGCGTATTTGGGCATTGACTAGCTACATGTCCCTTCCAAGACATTTGAAGCATTGAATATCCCTGGATCGATTTGATGTAGCTTAAGCCTTTTCTTTGTTCACATCAACAACCTTGTTATGTTTTGAAGTCCTAGCATTTTCCTTGAACTGATTTGGTTTGTATAGTGCTTTGGGAACAATTCCCAATTTAGAATTCTGAGCTCATTTAGAAGAATAATGGTTGTTTCAAGACGTACCTTACGTTTAAAATGTTGTTCCACCTTTATAGGCAAGTGAACCAATTCTTCTAAGTCCACATAGTATTGCAAATCCACGGTGTCAGCTATGTCTTGATTTAGACCCAAAATGAGCCTTGCCATGGTCGATTCAGTGTCTTCCTCCATATTTGCTCGTATCATTGTCATCTCCATCTCTTTAAAATAATCTTCCACAATCATGTTGCCTTGTTTTAGGTTCTACAGTTTCCTCATTAATTCTCGATGATAGTAGGCTGGGATAAACCTCTTCCTCATTATGCCTTTCATTTCCTCCACATGGACACCAAGTGTTCTCTATTTCTTTTTCTATTCATGGATAACTGGTTACAACAAACTCTTGTATAATTAGTGAATTCAATGGATGTTATTTTTAATTTCTTTTGCTCGGAGTAATTGTAACAATCAAAGATGTGTTCGATCTTCTGCTCTCACTCAAGATAAGCCACAGATTTGTTTTTCCTTGCAATGGCAGAACGTTCATCTTTATATTCGTAAGGTTATCATCAAACCTTTCTTGATTCCTCTGGTGTCGGTGTTGGACGTTCGTTGTCATCCACAATCTACTCAATCTCCCCTTCTTTGACGCCTTGACCTGGGTTACACTGTGCTAGAACTATTGGGGCTCCCAAGGATCTATCTTCAAGGCCATCAATCCAATCATGTATGGACTCAATTTTCTGATCCATTAACTGTCCCAATTCTCGAACAAGTGCTTGGAACTGTAGCCTCAGGATTCCTCCTGTTTGTTCTTTATTAGACTCCCCTATATTATTGTCTACATTCATGGCTCCCTGGTCACTCAAAAGAAAAAGAAAGAGGAAAAATAAAAATAAGAATCACTCGCTCTTATCAGCTTTTACCATCTAATGCACTCACTCTCTTGTGCCTTTTACCACTTTTTTATCTCAAAAGTTCTTGAATCGAACTTACTCAAAATCCTCCAAAATACTTGTTGAATTGGCTGCAAAATAGATGTTAAGGTTTGGAAAGATATGGTGTATAAGGTAGGCTTAGAAGAAAAGTCTTACAGTTCAAAGTTATAGTACTAAAACAAACAAATAACAATCTGAAACAAGGAAAAAAATCTCGAATCTTGTAGTTGATTTGCTTTTTTTAATCTCTTTTTTCACAATTCTTTTTTCTTTTTTTTAACAGCAAAACAAAAAGGCTTACTTGATTTAGCCTAAGCTCTAATTACCATCTGATGCGATCTCGTCTTGAAATTTATTGAGATGCTTGATTTTGCACGATCATAAATGAAGTAAATTTGTGTTGTAAGACTTGCAACGGTTACAGATGGTTTTAATGAGAATAAGGATTCTGGAATTTTAGATGGTTAAAGTAATCAATGGTGGTGGCATGATTGGATGATGGAAGATGGGTAACAGTTTAGGACTTGAGAAATGAACCAACACTAAAAAGTGTGACTCGAACTCTATAATGGTCTCTAAACGAAATAATGATCTTAACCCACTAGTTAAGTAGAACTAGGAACCAAAGATATCAAAGGTTTGATTCAACAAGCATAACTTGAAGGATCGATAAAGTTCTTAAAACAACAAAAGAGATAAAAAATATGAAATTTCATAAATCAAAGTTGTGTCTTACAATTAAAAAATAAACCTTTATTTATAGGCTTTACAAAATGAATTGATCAGCCAACATTCCTTGGGAGGTGTGAAAAGATAATGAATAAAAAATAAACCTTGAAATGTGTTCCTTTGCCGCTCAATGTAATCCTAAGCTATCATGTCAATTTCAATGTGAATGTAAGCAAGCACCTCAAACAAGCATCTCAAGCAAGCACCTCTCTAGAATTGCCACCCATTGTGAAGGTAAGCAAGCATGTCAGTTTCCATGTGAATATAATCAAGCATCTCAAGCAAGCACATCTCTAGAATTGTCTCCATTGTGAAGGTAAGCAAGCATGTCAATTTTAATGTGAACGTAAGCAAGCACCTCCAATACTCACAATTCTCTGAATCACTCTAGTGATGTGTCTATTCATTGTCCTTGCATAACACCTGCAAATACGAGAAATATAATCAGAAATAAACAATAAAATATGATGCATGCTAAATATAATCAATATATGTTATATGATTCAACTAACTCTAGTGCTGTAAACTAAATAATAAACAACATAATAGAAAACATGTGCATACTAGAACTATAATGATCAAATGGAACATATGCATCAGAAATAAACATGCAACAAGTTCCATGGACTCCCTTTCACGTTGCATGAATCTTCCACGTTGCAAGGTATTGATTTAACTTTGGCAGCTTCAATAATATTTCATGCATGATTGCACTTGTTGCTGACCGCATCTCTAAATTTCCTTGCCCTTGCACGAGTAATGGGGCCTAAGGGAAATTCCTCCGGGTCCAATGGTGGTAGTGACACCATGATCTCATCAAGACTTCAATAAGACAAGTTATGAACTTGATAAGAAATTTGAAGGAACTCAGTTAAAAGCCCTTAAAGATTTTCAATTAAGATTTGAAAGATTATGAGCTCTAGTTAAGCTTCCTATAATCAAGCCTTGTATAAGCTAAGATTAAAACAAAAATGTCTATTACTAACTTATGCTTGAATTTCTTGAATTTTACATTCAATATCATTAACATTCTACTTTGTTATCTTAACGTCTCTACCTCACTTAGGCTATATAAGCCTAATGCATTCATTCTCATACATTTTCAAGATATTATCGGTTTTTCTTGGTTCGATCATGGTTGGAGGTTGCAAGTCACATAATAAATTCTCCGTGTAATAATTTTTCCTCTCTTGGAACTCCTAGATTGATGGCATATTTGTATAAGCATCTTAGCATTTTGAGAAGTTATCATCTCGAAATGATTTCTTTGGTATGTAATACACCTAATTGCGGCTGTGACTTGATTGTCATTTGTATAAATTGTATATATGATTTTCCTTTACTAAGTATAAGAATGTTTTGAACGAATGTCTATGTATAATAAGTTATTTAAGATAAATTGGCTAAATGGTATTTATTTGTACGTGTGCTATGAACTAATAATGTTAGATTGCATTCTACTGAATGTGTCCTTGATCTGATATTATGAATTGAATAGATAGAATATAATAAAATGGGGATATGCTAGTTTATGCCATAACTTTGATTATTTGCATATAGATTAAGGCAAATAACTATATTAATGACTTATTAAAACAAAGTGATTAATCACATCAACATGTAGTGAACTAGACATGTTCCTATGATGGTGTTAAGTATTTGGTACGCTTGTTTGTATGATATGATATACAATTTGACATGTATGATATGTTATGGATTGGTATGCATGGTATGGAAAGATAAGGGATAAGTTGTATTATGTTAGACATATGAGGTAAATATTTGGTGATAAGTGTGTTTTATGATGTGGGGTATGCATGATATGCTTGAATGTAATGAAATTGATAATCTATATTAGTTATCTTCTAGACATATCATAAGAACTATAGAAAACTACAATTGAAGTGAGTTGTCCTATGAATCCTTTGTTTAAAGTTATATGATATAAAACATATGTCTATAGACATCTCTTTAAGTCTTGGAGTCGATATGTATAGCATTTCTAGGTAGAGATACATGTCTCGAGTTATAATTAGAAAATGGCTAAAGGTCTTTGTAATTCATCTAGTATGGATTGGATAGAATGATAAACTTTTTGAAACCCCTTAGAATCTATGCAAGTATGATTTAGAATTTACCATCAGACAAAGATAAATATGCAATGGTATTACTTGAATATCACTACGGAACTGACTTGTTTAATTTAAAAGAAAATTGTGATGTTTTTTATCACTGTCAATAATTGAATAGACTTGAATTGATTAACATTGAAAGGTGAAAATGAGATGTAATCCTTATGAATTATGTTTAAATTCTTATGTTGTTTGAGAAAATTTTGTAAGCCTCTTGATCTAGTGAAAATTTTCTATTTTGATCATATGAGACCTACTTTTGATTTATGTGTTTTGTTTTGGTGACATCTCATATTCTAGTTTCCTTCCGAACTGGATAGAGGATGTTACATCAATGTTAGCTTTGTCTAGCTCAATGCCTTTGTCTGAAATATGGTGACCTAGGACAATTCCCTCGAACACCATAAAGTGACACTTTTCTTAGTTAAGTACAAGGTCACTTTTCTCACATCTTTTCAACACCTTATCGAGGTTTCCTATGCAATGATCAAAACAATATCCATAAAAAGAAAAGTCATCCATGAAGATTTCCAAAAAAATCATCCACCATGTCTAAAAAGATGTCCATCAGACAATGTTGGAATCTTGTTAGAGCATAGTATAGGCCAAAGGGCATTCTGCGAAAGGCATAAATGCCATATGGACATGTGAATGTTTTTTTCTCTCGATGCTCTGGCGCAATAGCAACCTGATTGTATCTAGAGTAACCGTCTAGGAAGCATTAGTAGGGTTTCCCTACAAGCTTATGAAGCATCTAGTCTATAAATGGAAACGGGAAGTGGTCATTTTTTTGTGGATTTGTTCAACTTATGGTAATCACTGCAAATCCACCATGTAACCCCCTTGACCCAGCCTAGATGCCAGACTGAACTAAGTGAGCTACATTGGGTTTGCCAAAACAAACCCAAAACGATTTACTAAGATTAGGTCCATTTTTTTATCTTGTCTAGATGCAACATTATGACCTAAGGTGTGCATGCTGGTAGCAGGTGAAATCTCAGATGAATCAGGCGTCGAATTAACATCCAACTGCGTGTGTTTGCAATTTAAGAATGAAATTTCAAATCTATAAAATTAAGAGGAATTTACTAAATCTGATGTTACCAAACCTTAATTAATCAGGTTACATACGTACATGTCAAATTTTAGCTTTAAAGGTCAACCAAACTCATACAATTTGCATACATACAAACCAGGGACCAAAATGGAAGAATCTAAAACCATAACACCACTTTAAGTAAAATAACACCAAGGCGTATTGGTACGTGGGACACCGTACCGATACCCTGTAGCACCCCCTTCCTGGCTTGGTTGAGAACCGGGTTAGAGTGTGCTACCAGTGAACGGTGCGGTGATCTGTGTGATGAAATCTTAACAATGATTAACACTTAATCAATGTCATACCTTTCAAATATTACCAAGATAAATGTTAGCTCAATTTATCCGATGTGGAACATAATTAATCAATTGGACCAAATCTTAACTCCTACAGGTTTTAGGGACTAAACTATAATTTAGTAGTTTAGAGGTCCTTTAAAGCAATTAACTATACAACAATGAAATTCAATACAGTGATAGTAACCTTGTAAATTTTCATGTTAATCATACTTCATCTATTTATCCAATTAGACCATATAATATCTAGTGACCATTCTGTAACCAATGCGAAACTTTAGTCTATGTCTTTGAACATAATTAACTACCCCTGTGTCGATACGCCTAGAGGTTGTATTGATATGGGTGTGCAAAGCTTATAGCCTATTTCTGGATCTGCCGATTCTCGTATCGATACAACTTGGCATGTATCGATACGGGTTGACCAACTTAGACTTGCTATCTATGGTCTTATAATTATATTACGAATTCCGTATCGATCATCATCATGCTATGTCAATATGGAAATACACAGATTCACTTCAACCCTCAATGACCAAAGCCCCTTTTGACATAGCTGGAGCTGTATTGATACGATTTGACTAGAATTGACCTGTTTTGATACACCCCAAGGTCGTATCGATACTTTTAAATGCCCAAATCTTACTGCCAAAACCTGTATCGATACACTTTATACCTATATCAATACGCTATGGTTAACTCATGCTTTCTCAGGCCAAATATTCAAGGTCGTATCGATACTGCTTGACCTGTATCGATACGCCCTGCACTGTAATGTCAAATTTCATCTAGTTTTTAGTCCATTTGACCTACCAATCAATGTCCAAATGAAATGAAACTTTACCAAAAATATTTTAATAATGAAATCTACTTGCATACCAAATTTTAGGATTAATTGAATTCATTTACCAAGTTTTCCACCTTATGAGCCCAATAAGCCATTTTAACAAATTTTAGGCCATCTAGTGCTCTAGGCATCGTTACACCACAACCATAAAACATACATATCGAAAGGCCATACATGACTATTCTAAGTACTTTGCCACCCTACTAGGAGTTTATAAGTTCAATATACCATACTTTAAGCTTCCTTGTCACTTGTCCAACACTTCAACCTCTAGGATCTCCAACAATGAGTTCCTTAACATGAAATGTATGAAATGAAATGCATTAGGCATACTTTGCCTAGTGAGGTAGTCACAACTAAACACTTTATCAATGAAATACATTCCAAAACATATCTTGACAATAACAATGCAATGAGTTAATAATAGCAACACAGTGATCATATTCAATAGCAATATGTCTATATTTCAACAATAACCCTTGGATCAATTCAGGAAAGTGGATACGTGAATTCCTACGCCTCGCCCAAAACAATGAATGGTCTAGTCCCTCCACCTTGCCAATATGACCAATATCACAACACATCCCTCCACCACGCCAAATCAATTTAGGTTGTATCCCTAGGACCGTTGTCCACTTGTACACTGAGCTCATGAATTCTATGGCATGCCAATTGTATCCAATTTCCTTTTGAATCCAAGGTCCGGTGGAAATATCAATAATCGATGTTCAATAACAATAGTTACGTTCCATGTTCTTATCAATAATCAATATTTTGTTGTCCATGTTCAATAGCAATATCAATAACAATGACAATGTTCAATGATCTCAATGACAATAACAATGGTCGATGCTTCATTCATAATGTTTTAACGACAATAACTTTGTCGATATCAATATACAATTACAATAACAATGATGAACACAATAGCAATGAATATGCTCTATGTCCAATGTTCAATGCTTCAATAATTCCATGACTATATCGATGGCGAATTCAGCGACAATGAGCGATGGCAATGACTATAGCGACATTAATGGTCGATATTCAATGCAATGACTTACCTTAACTTATCAATGGAATCCACTTAAGTGGTTCAATGCAATAATCCTTGATAATAGTGTTAGCCATACTATAATCAATGACAATGAAACTGGGAATGGCACCTAGCCTAATCTTGAGACTCTGACTACACTCACCTCGATAATCAGAAGCTTCTTCGGCTCTCAGATAGCAATCCCTTTGTTCCTAGCTTTTAGTGAAGATGATGGATGGTCTCTTTCAATTTCTTGAGCTAGGTAAACAATAGGATTGTGTTAGAATAAATATTACGATATCAAAATCAATATAACAATATCAAAATCAATATTTAAATTCGATATAAACAATATCTATGAATTATCCATGGATACCCAAAACCTAGCTTGAGATTACTCTCAAGTCCTCCATGGATTTCAACAATTGTTTGGGGTAAATAGCTTACCTGATCGGTAGGAAAATTTTGATAACAATAAACAGAAGAAAAATCTAAACTTCACTCCACCAACAATGGTGGTGCTTGCTTAGGAGAGGAAGATGATGGTGAGGTAGAG
The DNA here is from genome assembly GCA_019671005.1 of Hibiscus mutabilis. Taxonomy (NCBI): domain Eukaryota; kingdom Viridiplantae; phylum Streptophyta; class Magnoliopsida; order Malvales; family Malvaceae; genus Hibiscus; species Hibiscus mutabilis. The sequence goes on from CM033725.1 coordinate 14,491,630, forward strand.
GTGTGTGCTTGTTTTGCAACTGGGTAAGACTTTCCCTTTTTTTTCATTCTTCTACTTTTACTATAGGCTTAGGAACTTTCGTTGTGATGAAGCAACCTCATCAATTTATCCCACGTATGGGATGTTACAATAAGGTCCAAGATCAATAAATTGACCCAATTAGAGTCCAATATTGATACAATTGACCTTACGGTCAAAGTCAATAAAATATTTGGACAATTCTGATGTAGGGTTTTCGGTTGTTGGAACCCAATTTCGATTAGGCCAGATTTCAGGATGTTACAACTCTCCCCCTTAAGAAAAATTTGTCCTCGAATTTTACATGGATCAAAGAGATGAGGATATTGGTTTTGCATTGTTTCCTCCCGCTCCCATGTTTCTTTTTAGTGGTGTGGCTCTTCTAGAGCACTTTAACCAACATAATAGAGTTCTGCATCGTCTGCCATACAATGTTTCATACGGTGCCATCTTAAAGGAAGCCTGATAACTATTGTTGTAGGCAAACTCGATAAGAGGTGGGTATTTGTCCTAAGAGCCTTTGAAGTCAATGATGCAAGCTCGAAGCATGTCTTCCAGTACTTGGATTATTCTTTCTAACTAGCTGTTATATTAAGGGTGGAAAGCAGTACTAAGATTAACTCTGGTACCCAGAGCTCTTTGTAATGACTTTTAGAATCGAGATGTAAAATGTGGATCTCGATCGAAAATGATAGATTGACGCACTCCGTGGAGCCGGATGACTTTCTTGATATACAAGTCAGCTAGTTTGGGAAGACCATAGTCCATTCAAATAGGTAAGAAATATGATGACTTAGTGAAACAGTCCATAATGACCCAAATGGCACCGTGTTTAGCAGGAGACAAGGGTAAACCACTAACAAAATCCATAGTGATTTTCTCCCACTTCCATCATGGTAGGTCGATTGGTTGCAATAGGCCAGTAGGGACACGATGCTCAGGTTTAACACACTGGCGCGTAAGGCACTTAGATACAAATTCAACTATGGCCTACTTCATGTCCGGCCACCAATAAAGCTCACATAGATCCCTGTACATATTCACTGACCCCAGGTGAATAGAGAAAGAACTTGAATGAGCAACCCTGAGAATATCAGTGCGAAGATATTCATCATTGGGTACACAGACCCGATCACGAAAACATAAGAGCCCTTCAAAATTCATACTGAAGTCGGGGTTGTCTTGCAACTTGGAAATGACAGGTTGAAGTTTGGGATCTTATTTTTGCAATGCTTGAATTCTCGATATGATGGTAGACTGAACTTGAAGTTCAGCTAAGAGGTAGCAATGCTTCCTAAGATGGAAGTGAGCAATGATAGCTTGATGAGCAGGCAAAGGTTTGCAACTGAGTGCATCAGCCACCACATTAGCCTTGCCTGGATGGTAATTTGTGACAAGATCATAATCCTTGAGGAGTTCCATCCATCTCCATTGTTGAAGATTCAAATCCTTATATAATAAGAGGTACTTGAGGCTTTTATGATCGGTAAAGAGGTAGCATCTCTCTCCGTAGAGATAATGCCTCCAAAGTTTCAATGCAGAGACAACTACAGCCAACTCTAGATGATGAGTGGGGTAATTCATTTCATGTGGCTTTAGTTTTCTGGAAACATAAGTAATGACTTTGCCTTCTTGCATTAACACACATCCTAACACGAGATGCGAAGCGTCACCATAGACAATGTAGTCCTTTCTAGACTCAGGTTGGGTTAGAACCAGTGCATGAGTCAAAACTTGTTTCAATTGATCGAAGCTTCTTTGTTGTTCCTTGGTCCAAACAAATGGAGCTTATTTTCTTAGCAACTTAGTCATTGGGGCTGCTGACATAGAAAATCCTTTGACGAATTTCCTATAATAGCCAGCAAGACTAAGGAAACTTCTTACCTCACCAATGTTCTTCGGTGGATGCCAATCAAAAATGGCTTGGATTTTCTTCGGGTCCACCTAGATCCCTGAAGCCGATACAATATGCCCAATGAAGGCAACTTCGGCGAGCCAAAATTCACACTTAGAAAAGTTGGCATATAATTGTTTCCCTCGAACAGTTTGAAGCACAATGCGAAAGTGGTCTCGATGTTCTACATGGTTCTTGGAATAAATTAGGATATCATCAATGAAGACCACTACAAATTTATCGAGATAGGGTCTAAAAACCTGATTCATCAAGTCCATAAAAGTTGTCGGTGCATTGGTTAGCCCAAATGGCATCACCAAGAACTCGTAGTGACCATATTTTGTACCGAAAGCGATTTTGGGTACATCACAATCTTTTACACTTATTTGATAATACCCAAACCTCAAATCAATCTCGAAAAACATAGAGGCATCCTTGAGCTGATCGAATAGGTCATCAATCTTTGGCAATAGATATTTGTTCTTAATGGTTACTTCTTCAACTGTCGATAATCAATACACAACCTTATGGAACCATCTTTCTTCTTGAAAAAAGGACTGGTGCTTCCTAGGGTGAGGAACTCGGTCGAATGAAGCCTTGGGTCAATAGATTTTGAATTTAAGCCTTTAGCTCCTTAAGCTCAGTAGCTGCCATATGATAGGGTCCAATAGAAACTAGGGTTGTTCCAGGTTACACTTCGATGCCAAATTCAACCTCACGGGTTGGGGGTAAACCTGCGAGTTTATCAGGGAAGACATTGGGGAATTCACATATAGTGTCGACATCTAATAGCTTAGGCCCATCATTGGCTTCCAATGTCAAAGCATACAAGGATTTCTTGAACTCATCAACATGATGCTTTCCTTGCCAAGGCCTCAGAGATACAATTTTCTCTTACTACAATCTACCCACGCTTGATGTTCACTAAGATAGTCCAAGCCCAATATAACATCAAACGCTATGTATAAAAATAGCACTTTTGAGCACTTAAGAGGTCACCCCCTTCCTCGCCGTGTGTTGAGGAGCCGGTAGCAGGCTCATTTATATGGGCTTCGTTAGTCCCAGACATATCTATAATATAAAGAGATCGAATTAGTTGACAAGTCACAATATACACAATGTACAACTCCTAGGTGGCAAAGTGACACAATTACAATATAATAGGCTTCTATTTAGTCCTAGAATCGACTAAACCTGGCTCTGATACCATACATGTAGCACCCCTTTCCTGGTCTGATCGAGAATCAGGTCGGAGTGTGCTATCGGTGAACGGTGCGGTGATGTGTGCGATGAAATCTCAATAATGATTAACACTTAATCAATGTTATACCTTTCAAACATTACCAAGATAAATGTTAGCTCAATTTATCCGATATGGAACAATAATTAATCAATTGGACCAAATCTTAACTCCTGCAAGTTTTAGGGACTAAACTATAACTCAGTAGCTTAGACGTCCTTTAAAGCAATTAACTATACAACAATGAAATTCAATACAATGATAGTAAGCTTGTAAATTTTCATGTTAATCGGATTTCATCTACTTATCCAAATAGACCATATAATATCTAGTGACCATTCCATATCCATTGTGAAACTTTAGTCTATGTCTTTTAACAGAATTAACTATCACCGTAACGACACGTCTAGAGGCCGTATCAATACGGGTGTGCAAAGCTTATAGCCCATTTCTAGATATGTCCATTCTTGCATCGATACAACTTGGCATGTATTGATACGGGTTGACTAAATTAGACTTGCTATATATGGTCTTATAACTGTATTACGATCACCGTAGCGATACATCATCATGCTGTATCGATACGGAAATACACAGATTCACTTCAACCCTCAATGACCAAAGCTCGTTTTGACTTAACTGTGGTTGTATCGATACGATTTGACTAGAATTGACCTATTTCGGTACACCCCAAGACCATATCGATACATTTAAATGCCCAAACCTTACTCCCAAAACCTGTATCGATACACTTTAGTTCTGTATCGATACGCTATGGTTAACTCATGCCTTTTCAGGCCAAATATGCAAAGCTGTATCGATACCGCTTGACCTGTATCGATACACCCTGCACTGTAATGTCAAATTTTATCTGGCTTTTAGTCCATTTGACCTAGCAATCAATGTCCAAATTCAATGAAACTTTGCCAACAATAATTTATTACTAAAATCTACACGCATAATTTTTTTTACAATAAATCAAATCCATTTACCAAGTTATCCACCTTATGAGCCAAATAAGCCATTTAAACCAACTTTAGGCCATTCCAAAAGGCCATTTAGTGCTTTAGGCATCCTTGCACCACAACCGTAAAACATACATATCGAAAGAGCCATACATGACTACTCTAAGTACTTTTTCCACCCTACTAGGAGGTCATAAGTTCGATATAGATTACTTTAAGCTTGCTTGTGGCTTGTTCAACACTTTAACCTCTCTGATCTCCAATGATGAGTTCCTTAACCCAAAATGTATGAAATGAAATGCATTAGGCATACTTTTCCTAGTGAGGAAGTCACAACTAAACACTTTAGCAATGAAATACATTCCAAAACATATCTTAACAATAACACTACAATGAGTCAATAATAGCAACGCAATGATTATATTTAATAGCAATAAGTCCATATTTCAACAATAACCGTTGGACCGATTCGGGATAGTGGATACGTGAATTCCTACGCCTCACCAATATGACCAATATGACAACACATCCCTCCGCCTCACCAAATCAATATAGGTCGTAGCCCTAGGACCGTAGTCCACCCGTACACTAAGCTCATGAATTCTATGGCATGCCAATTTTATCCAATATCCTTTCGTATCCAAGGTCTGGTGGCAATATCAATAATCGATGTTCAATAACAATAGCTATGTTCCATGTTCTTATCAATATTCAGATTTCCATGTTCAATAGCAATATCAATAACAATGGCAATGTTCAATGATCTCAATGACAATAACAATGATTGATGCTTTATTCACATTGTTTCGATGATAATAACTTTGTCGATATCAACATACAATGACAATAACAATGGCGATGACAGTAGCAATGACTATGCTCTATGTCCAATGTTCAATGCTTCAATAATTCCATGACTGTATCGATGGCGAATTTAGTGACAATGAGCGATGACAATGACTATAACGATATCAATGGTCGATATTCAACGCAATAACTTACCTTAACTTACCAATGGAATCCACTTAAGTGGTTCAATGCAGTAGTCCTTGACAATAGTGTTAGCCATACTATAATCAATGACAATGAAACCGGGAAAGGCACCTAGCCTAATCTTGACACTCCAACTACACTCACCTTGATAATTTGAAGCTTCTGTAGCTCTCGGATAGCAATCCCCTTGGTTTTAGCTTTCGTTGGAGATGATGGATGCTTTCTTTCAATTTCTTGATCTAGGTAAACAATAGGATTGTGTTTGAATCAATATTACGGTACCGAAATCAATATAACGATATCAAAATCAATATTTAAACTCGATATAAACAAAATCTATGAATTATCCAAGGATAGCCAAAACCTAGCATGAGATTACTCTCAAATCCTCCCTGGATTTCAACAATTGTTTAGGGGAAATAGCTTACCCAATTGGTAGGATTGTTTTGATAACAATAAACTGAAGAAAAATCTAAACTTTACTCTATCAAAATGGTGGTGCTTGCTTAGGAGAAGAAGATGATGGTGAGGTAGAGGTGTGTGCTTGTTTTTCCACTGGGTAAGACTTCCCCTTTTTTCATTCTTCTACTTTTACAATAGGCTTAGGAGCTTTCCTTGTGATGAAGCAACGTCATCAATTTATCTCACGTATGGCAATTTTAATTGAGGAGGGGCTAATATTTTGTATATCCCTTCATTTAAGATCAGAATAGGCCTTCTGTCGGACAAAGGAAATTTTTAAACGGTCATGGGTGATCGTATCCTATTCTTCTATTTCCCGAAGTAGGTCAGTGCCCAACATCTTGCTCTCACCGAGTTCAGAAAAACATAAAGCAGTTCTACAACGTCTGCCATACAATGCTTCATATGGTGCCATCTTAATGGAAGCTTGATGACTATTACTGTAGGCAAACTCGATGAGAGGTAGGGATTTCTCCCAAGATCCTCTGAAAGTTAATGATGCATGCATGTAACATGCCTTCCAAAATCTGTACGTAAGGGTTCAATATCAGTACATATCTTCAATGATTCAATGAGAGGGATTTTCAATGATTACCTGAATTACCCTTTTTGACTGACATTCAGACTTATGGTGAAAAGCTAATTTAGGAAGACCATAGTCTATTCTAATTGTAGGAATGTGCTGACTTGGTGAAACGATCCATAAAAACCTAGATAGAATTGTGTTTAGCAGAGTTAAAGGCAAACCACTGAAAAAGACCATAGTGATTCTCTCCCATTTCCACTGCGGTAGGTCAATGGGTTCTAGCAAACTGGTTGGAACGCGGTGTTCAGCTTTAACACATTAACATGTAAAGCATTTGGACACAAAGTCAACTATGTCTTGTTTCATAATCGGTCACCAATAAAGTTCTCAGAGATCTTTGTACATCTTTACAGAACCTAGTGAACAAAAAAAGAACTCGAGTGAGGTTCCTTGAGAATATTGATGCGGAGAGATTCATCTTTGGGCACACAGACTCGATCATGAAAACATAGCAATCCTTCAGAATTAACTTTAAAGTCAGGATTGTCACTATCTTGCAACTTAGAAGCTATGGATTGAAGTTCAAGGTCTTGACTTTGCAATGCTTCAATTCTTGATAATGTAATTCAGCTACAAGGCAATGGTGCTTCCAATGTCGGAATTGAGCATTAATAGCTCGAGGGGCTACGATACAATGATTTTATGATGTGTTTAATGCAATAGCAATAGATGGGGTTCAACAATCAATGACAATACTTACCTGGCATAGGTTTGCGACAGAGTGCATCAGCAACAATGTGTGGCTTAAGTTGTCTTGATGCATAAACTATGACTTTGCCTTCTTGCATTAGTACACATCCTAACCTAAGATGTGATGCATCACTATAAATTGTGTAGTCCTTTCCAGACTCGAGTTGGGTTAGGACTGGTGCGTGAGTCAAGACTTGTTTTAATTGATCGAAGATTATTTGTTGTTCCTCGGTCCAAGAAAATAGAGCTTCTTTCTTGAATAGCTTAGTCAAAGGGACTGTTATCATAGAGAATCCCTTGACGAATCATCTACAATAACCAGCAAGAACTTCTTACTTCACTAATGTTCTTTGGTGGATGCCAATCAATGATGGCTTGAATTTTCTTCGGATCTACTTTGATGCCTGAAGCCGATACAATGTGCCCAAGGAAGGCAACTTTAGTGAGCCAAAACTCATACTTGAAAAACTTAGCAAACAATTGCTTTTCTCAAAGAATTTGAAGCACAATGTGAAGGTGTTCTCGATGTTCTACAACATTCTTAAAATATATTAGGATGTCGTCAATGAATACCACCACGAATTTGTCAAGATAGGGTCTAAAAACCCAATCCATTAAATCCATAAAGGTTGTTAGTGTGTTGGTTAGCCCAAAGGGCATTACCAAGAATTTGTAGTTTCCATATATTGTACGGAAAGCAGTTTAAATACATCACATTCGTTAATTCTCATTTGATAATATCCTGACCTTAAATCGATCTTGGAAAACACAAAGCCATCCTTAAGCTGATCGAATAGGTCATCGATTCATTGAAATAGATACTTGTTCTTGATGGTTACCTTGTCAAACTATTGGTAATCAATACACAACCTCATGGAACAATCTTTCTTCTTAACAAAGAGAACTAGTGCCCCCCATAGTGAAGAACTCGGTTGGATGAAGCCTTTATTCAAAAGGTCTTGGAGTTGAGCCTTCAGCTCCTTAAGCTCAACTACAGCCATATGATAAGGTGCAGTGGAAACCGGGGCTGTTATAGGTTGCACTTCGATGCCAAATTCTACTTTACAGGTTGGGGGTAGAGTCGAAAGTTCATCAGGAAAAACATCAGGGAACTCACAAATGGTAATAATGTCTTGCAGTTGAGGCTTATTCTTGACTTCCAATGTCAATGCATACAATAAAGGGCTTATTGAGTTCATATGGGTAATGCTCTCCTTACTAAGCCCTCAGAGGTATAACTTTTTCTTGCTACAATCCACCCAAGCTTGACGTTCACTGAGCCAATCCAGCCCTAATATAACATCAAACTCATGGATTGGTAGTGCCAATAGATTGGTCAAATTGGAATCCCTTGAATTAATAAGAGACAATTCTTACATATGGTAAAAAAATCACCTAGTAGATTGGTTATAGAGATTTTCGATACTATGGGTTCAAAGGACAATTTATCTTCTTGACTAATACGATGCTTATAAAGGAATGAGTAGAGCCAGGATCAATCAATGCATATCAAGAATGAGAATATAACGTAATGGTATCCGCAATGATGTCAGGATCATCTTCTTTCTCCCTGCTCCTTACATGATAAACCTTGGCAGGGCCCCTCAATTCTTGTCTCTTCGATGTTCTTGCCGAACCACCAGGTTTCTCTATATCTCCTGATGATCATTGCCTTGGCCCCTTGTCTCGAAAAGATTGAGCAGGTGATGAATCATTAATTGGTGTAGCAGCGGACTTAGTAGCATTGAGAGGATAATCTCAGATAAAATGGCCTTGTTCGCCATAATAGAAACGACCTCTCGTCTCCTTATGACATTGCCCTGCCGGATGCTTGTTCTGACAATAGTTGCGAATTGGGTACTGAGGGTTTTGATTTGAGCCTCTAGTGCTATCAACTGAGGTTACTTTAGCAAAGGATTGATTCAATGCCTGTGGCTTCTCGAGGTTCCCCAAACAAGAATGTCGTGGATACAAAATTTGTTTTGGCCCTTGATATTTCCCTTTCTTGTTCTACTTAGGAGATCGAGAGTCATCTTAGACTATTTTATCTGCTTTGCCAAACCCACCGGTCCTTGAGCCTTTTGTGTTGCTTCAGTGGCCTTCACCCTATTCACGAGGTCTTGGAAATTACTGATGCCCAATGCAGTAAACATAAGGTGTAGCTCATCACTGAGCCTATCGATGAACATTCCGCACTTATCTTAGTCTTAGTTGATGTACTCGGCACCACACCTACAATACTTACAGAAGTGATGGATGTACTGCTCGATAGGTTGTCCACCTTGCTTGAGATAGAGAAAGATATTGTGCCTTTCTGTGAGATAGAACTCACTGATGTACCTTTTCTGAAACTCTCAAAGGGAGAACTACCATATAACAGTTTCTTCAGGGACCATGAGAATAGTAGTCTCCCACCAATGTAATGCCTCATTAACAAGAAATGCGAGGGCACATTCCAACTTTTGTCCATATGAACATTGTAGTTGCTTATTCATGATTTTCAATGAGTTATCCAACCAGTACTCGACAATCTTGGGGTCATCATTATCACGTTCGGTGAAGGTATGGCTCGGTATTGTGATAAATTGTTAATGGGGGCCCGAGCATATTCAGTGGCAGCTGTAGGAGGTTGCACAGTCTGCTCAGCTCTCATTGCAGTCACGAGTTGCTTGAACATGTTTGACATGGTCCGGTAACACTCAGCTTGAGCAGTCAGTGCTTCTGGTTCATTATTATGAGGTGGAGGATTTTGTGGATTTAGAGGGTCTCCTCCCCTTATCTCCTCACCATGAGTCGAGGAGCTGGTAGTAAGCACATTTATATGAGCTTCATTAGACTCAGACATATCTATATTATAAAGTGAAGAGATCAAGTTAATCAACAAGTCACAATATACACAATAATTAACTCATAGGTGGCATATACAATGTAATGACAATACAATAGACCTTTGTTTAGTCCTAGAATTGACTAAACTCTAGCCCTGATACCAAAAATGTAACCACCCTTCCCAGCCCAGTAGAGAACCAGGTCAGAGTATGTTATTGATGTTCGAAACGATGATCAATACAACAATATTATTCAATATTTAGTGATTCAATGAAACAATGATGATGCAATGGAGTCAATAATTTGATATTACGCTACCGTTCCCATTTCAAGACTAATTTAAACCTTTTTACAAGTTTTAGGGACTGATCTTTAAATTTAATGATTTAAGGGTCCTTACCAAAATTAAAACTTACCAATACCAAATTCAAACTAGAAACGATGAGTCTGAATTTTTGTTCCAATCAGAGGTCATTCACCTAGTCAATTAAGTCATTTAACAAAGAGTGACCATTGTGTAATTTATCAAACTTGTCCAATTAACTTTTTTACAGATTTACCTATATTGGTATCGGTACTCAAGAGTCGTACTGATACGCCTATATCATGACCGTTAAAAATGGTTAAGGTTTGTTGAAGCCGTACCGATACTGGTATCATTTGTATCGCTACTTAATGTGCAGTTCATAAATTAAGGATCCAATGGCTAAAACTCGTACCGATACAAACTCAGTACTGGTACAAGAAGAAGGGTATCTGTATGCCCTAAAACCGTACCAAAACCTTTTTCATAACCAAATTCTTGTGTCAATTTTTTGTACCAATACGCCCCTAGCAACATCGATGCACCCCTAGCAGTATCGATGAGCCTATACATGTGTGACCAATACTGCATACTCTATCGATACATCATTACCCGTATCGATACGCCTTGCACAGTAATGTCATTTATAGTCTGGTTTTTATGCCTTTTGACCAGTTAAACTATGTTCAAATCCAATGAAATTTTACAGGTAAGCTTATAACACTATAATCTAATATTATGCCCAAATTCATAGTCAAGTGAATCCATTTACTATAATTTTAGATTTTTAGGCCAAATTTGCATATTTTAACTACTTGAGCGTTCTTAAAAGGTCATTTTAAACCCTTTAGACATACACGAGCCATACACCACAAATATACATGAAAATGGTCAAATATGACTATTATGCATTCATGTTTCACGAATTCTTACACCTTACAAAATCAATGTATGGTCTAGTCCCTCCACCTCACCAAATGACCAATATCACAAATATCCCTCTACCTCGGCACAATAAAGTCTGTAGCCTAAGGACCGTAGTCCACCCGTACCAATGAACTCATGAATTCTATGGCATGCCAATTTATCCAATGTCCTTTCAAATCCAAGGTCCAATAGCAAAAACGATGTCGATGAAAATAATAATGACAATATCAATGTCGATAGCAATGGCAATTTCAATGTCAATATTTCAATAGAATTAACAATATAAATCTCCAATGATCTATGCCTCTATGTTCGATGTTCCAATGATGTCAATAGCAATAGTAATGTTTCTATAAACAATATTTCAATGCAATATCTTATCGATGCTTACCAATATAGTCTCCAATGAGATTCAATGCAATATCCTTAGACAAAAGGTTAGCTATGTGATACTTAATAACAATGAAATCGGTAAAAGCACTTAACTTAATCCTAGACTCCAACTTGACTCACTGAGGCTTCCAAGACCTTCAAGGCTTCCGGATGACAATTCCCTTATATTGTTGATTGGTTGGTTCCTGTGGATTTGTTAATTCATCCCCTTGTTGCTTTTGAGATAACAAATATGGAGGAATGATTATTACAATATATTTCAATGACAATAACCAATTACATGCCACAATTTAGCTATGACAACAATAGATTTAGGCTAGGAAATTCCATGGTCAATCTTATAAGATTCGAAATTCTTGAACATGAGATCAACCATGATTTAACTATAGAATCAATAAGCTAATAGAGGGTTATTGCTTACCCGATTGATAGTTATAATTTAGGATTCTAAACTTTAAGAAAGCAAAGCTTGAATTACTCTCCAATGGAGGAAGAAGATGAAGAGAAGTTAGTAACCGAGTAAGTTTCTAAAACTTTCTTTTATTCTCTTTTTAATTTTCTATAACCAAAAGCTTTCTTTCAAGTGAACGAAAGAAATCTGGGCATCACACGTATTGGGTGATAGGGCTTGGGTGGGGCCAATTGCTTAATTTGTCTCTCAACCTCCTAAACTTTACACTTTCACCCCCAAAATTCCAATTTCTATAATTCAGCCACTAACCAAATTTTTGATGAATTCAATATGGTCCTTAATCAAGAAATTGACTCTATTAGAGTCTGATATCATTGTAATTGACCACGCTATCAACATCAATGCAATATTTTGACCTTTCTAGCGTAAGGTTTCTGATCACCGAAATTCAATTCCGAATAGACCAGTTTTCAGGGTGTTACATACAATATTAGAGACATGCTTCCTATTTTCATCCAACTCAACAACCGAATGGAGATTTAAGGAAAAAGTCAATATAGGCATGGCATCATTTTAAACATGCTTGCACCACAAAACATAGGCATAGGCATTTTCCACCCAATATGCATACTACAAAAACCCTCAAGCATCAACAAACAATTTAGCATACTACCATAATTATGCTTCGATCCATCAGCAAATTAATCCATCAAACCACAACAATTATATCTCCACAGTACAATAAAGTCTAGGTTACAAAACCCCCAACAATATTGTAAAACATTTCCTTATTAGCTGAATTTAAACTACATTTTCCATATTCAAGTAGTTGTCGAGTTCTTGGACCTTCCTTGCCGAGAAAATGCTGCCCCCAACTCTACATCACTGCATCAACAATAAAACATAGCGTAAGCACACAATGCTTAGTGAGGTCGCTCTAAAACAAAACATTGATGCATTTCAAAATCCATTTGAAAACCACGTATCATGTGAAGTATAAAACATGCTGACTTAAACCAAAGCATTTTCTCATTTGTTTTCAAAACAAATCATGCATAACAACCATATGCATCAAAACTCATTTCATATATCTCATATATCATATGTTGACTTTAAAGTAACCCTAAATAGACTTACCTCTATCCTCACATTCAAGAATATAATGTTATTTAACACATCTGATACATAGATTTCTCATGATGGTCGTGCTAGACTTACCCCTAAGACACAACAATATGCTTACCCTACTGTAAGAAATTGAAGAATACCATCAGCCCGAGTAGTCGTACCGCTATACCTCAAAAGCTACAGAGCAATCGACATTATATTATAGTGCACTTAATCCTATGGCATGCCAACTACATCTGATACTTTCTCATTTACGTCACATAGCCAATATAACATTTTCAAAAACATTTACTTACTATTTTCCAATGCATCCTCAAACTGTTTTACATGCAAAACTACATTGCCAAAGGTAACAACACATTCCCTTCAAGGAACAAATCTCAATGCTCATAGGCATTCATTTACTTTATTAAACATTGTATATTAACCCAAAACGATGCATTTACAGTAAGTAAACCAAACCATGTTTAAAAACAAGAATGAAATTCACAAGCTCATATCAAAGCCAATGACCAAGCCAAATATGGGAAACTTATGCTTGAGCTTAGTAAAGCTTGTTATGCTACAACTAAACTCCCGTGATCCATCGACCAAACCTTTAAAGAGCTTTAACAAGTTTATACACTCACTGATACAGTTCACTTTGGTCGCCAACACGAATCGAGCTTCTGAAATGCAACATACACAACTAGGCAACCTTGCCTTGATCATCCCCTGTTTTAACCAAATAAAAACAAAGGTAAAATGCATCATTATGCATTCTAGTCACTACCAAACAACAATCCCAAGCATCCTCAAAATTACCCTTCCAAAAATTAGCCAAAACTACTGAAATCAACATCAATCTTCGTTCAACTAATACCTAACAACAAACCAATGATTCTAACATTCAATGCACATCAAAAACCAAAACCACTTCCTAAACATCCTTATATCTCCAGCAACTCAAAAACACTTATAACAGCCTAAAAAATACTAAAATCGCATCTAAAAATTAACTAATCAAATAGTTTAGTGCTTTATTTCAATAATGTAATTTCACATTATGTTTACGTTATCAAAACATGAATTCACCCAATCAAAATCTCCAGGTTTCATCAATTTAAACAAATCTTTAAGCAAATCATCAAAATCTCCATAAACAAATTGGTTCTTAAAATCCATTGCAAAACTAAGTTAAAATCAATCCCATATCAGCCAACTACTAGGGAATATCAATAAAGAACCTTTATTTAAGAGAGGAAAATGAAATTCACATTTCAAAAAGCTCCCACCAAAATTGACGTAAGATTTTCCTTGAAATCCAACCTGTAAAATTGATGAAATGTTTGAGAAATTCTTGAAAGGTTTTGCTAGGAATCAAAAGTATAATCAAATGATGATTTCTCCATAGAAAATCAGCAAAGAATTTTGGAATATCATGTTTGGAAATTGAGATAGAAAGTGACAAAAAATAATGAGCGAAAATTAGAAAGAATAGGAAAATGATTTAGAAACCAATTAACCATTATTTTTTAATCAATTAAGGTGGTCATTTTCTGGTAAAAACATTTAGAAATAATATCACTCTAAGGATTCCTAGTATTGGCCCATTCACAAAATAGTCACTAACCTAGTTTTTCAATGATTACATTTTAGTCACTAACTAGAAAATCCATTTAATTAGATTAAATTGGTCTTTAATTAAAACTTGAAAGTGTTTAATATAATAATCGACATCCTTTAAAAATTCAACCCTTTGTTAATTAGTAAAAATTTCCATATTTACATTTTAATTTCACCTAAAACATATTTAATTCATTAGCCCAGTTTAACCGGTCCGAACAGAACCCAATCAAACCCCTAAACCTTTTAACCCTATTTTTTTGGGTGTTACAACTCTCCCCTCTTAAGAAATTTCCTCTCCAAAATTTACATGAAGGAAAGAGGTGAGGTAATTGCTTTATACAACTTTTTAATGTCACCACAACACCTTAACCAAATCAAAAGTTTTACCATGGCAAACCTTAGTATTAGAATCCAATATCCTTACTGATTCTTCATCACAACCAACTCCGGTCACAACATACATGCGATGGATCCGATCTATACTTTTGTAGCACCGACACATAGAAAACATCATGTATCTTTCGATCTCCATCGGTATCCTCAAACTATACGCAACCAGACCAATATGCTCAATCACCTCATAAGGTGCAATGAACCTAGGTTTTAAATTACTCTTGCATCCAAATCTCATCACCTACTACTCACTTTGCATTCAAACTCTCTCTTCACCTCAAATCTGTATAGGATTTTTCTACCAACTCAAAGCCACTCTAAATCTTTCACAAATGAGTTTCACTTTCTCATTCGTACCCATTAAGCAAATCGAGCCCCGCAACATGCTTTTCACCCATTTTTTTCCCAATAGAGAGGTGTATGATACCTACAACCGAAAGAGCCTCATAAGGAGCCATTTGAAAGCTCAATTGGCAACTATTATGATAAGCAAACTCCACCAATGGTAGTTGCCTTTTCCCATGTCTTTTGAACCCCAATTATACAATACCTCAATATAACCTCCAAAATCTAAATAACATGTTCAGACTGCCAGTCCGCCTGAGGATGATAAGATGTACTAAAATTAAGCCTTGTACACAAACTTGTTTGTAGACTACCCCAAACCTTGATGTAAAATGTAAATCCCTATCCGATATAATTAACTTAGGAACCCTATGCAACCTTATAACCCAACAATATACATAATTGCCAACTTGTCTGATGCGATCCTGCCGAGCATCAAATTCAAACTGAACAAGCTCACAACTTTGAAGTTCTTCCAAGTTTAATCTGAGGGATTCTTCCTTATTTCATTGCTTATCTACTTATTTACGCATTACATGTGACGTGAATATGCTTTAAGTTTATGCTTGAATATTATATGCTATCATTTATTATATAACATATGATTTTCATGCATAACTTATCAATTCACACCTTTACTTAGTTCAATTCATGCTACACATTTTATACTTAGCTCATTTTATGCTTATGACATGTTTATGCATCATTCCTTAGCTCATTCAATGCATATGCATTCATCGTTAGCTCATTTTGCATTCATAACATGGATGATAGCATGCATTCATCATTCTCCTAGCTCAATTCCTATTTAATTACTTGTTTTTATGTTTTTCATAGGTATATTAGAAGCTAATGCATCTTGTGGTAGCTCGTGGACTAACTTTACAAGCTTTGGCAGCTTATGTTAGCTCAAGTCATTTAGCTCAAGGGAGCTTAATGGAGCTCAAAGTTAGTTGGATGAGCTGTAGGGGAGCTGAACTTAGCTGGAGAGTAGCTGAAGAGACCAAGCATTCATCACCTTTGGACGTGAGGAGTTACATTAGCACAATTCAAGGGAATCCAAGGGACATTTCATGTCAGTCAAATGTTTCACCATTTTTGAACGAGATCGAAGCATATTTGGGTTATGAAGTCTTCTTGGAATTTAATCCCCTACTCTTATCTCTCCAACGCACATTGAATCGTATCATTCCTACATCAGGAGCTCGAGTTATGCCCAAATCACCAAAGATAGTGTAAGCTGGAAATTTATATGGGATTTACAATCATTCATCGCCTTCCTTGAATTTATGAATGGATGGCATTGATGAAGCATTACATGGACCAAAAACGGACATTCAAATGATTCAACACAATTATAAAAAGATGCACATTCATTCAAGACAGCCCAAGAGTCTTATGCATGCCTAAGAGAAGATGAATGAATCATTCATGAATAAACATTCAAGAACAAGCATGTATGACGTCCATATTCAAGGAATGAAAAGGAAGATGAATTCAATTTAATTCAAGTACATTCATCATCATGTACATTAATCCATCATGGGAACCAAATTCATGCAAGGAAGCCAAACCATCACGTTGACACCAAGGGATGATGAATTTGGTCAAGGAGGATTAATTCATTTAAAGAATGAACATTCATCCATGAATGTTCACTCATTAAAGCTTTGTATTCACACCATACATGTATCCTAGGCATCCTTAGGACTATACATAGTGATACGAGGCTGCCCATTGAAGAAGGCCTCCATTGATTGTGTCAGATCCAGGATCGAAGTAAGATTTCCTGTGTAGAAGTGTGGCTGGAAAATAAGATGTTTATGGTGGATTTCATGTTGTTTAAGGGGCCAGAAATATGTTAAAAAGGTTGTTGGAAATTTGGTTTAAAATGGTGTGATTTGGTGGTTGGGAATATGATGTGTTGAAGGTTTATTAATGGTGGAAATGGTGGCTGGAAATGGTGAAAAATTAAAGAACAAGGAACAAGGAAAAACCTATAATATAGAGAGTTTAAACCCGAACCTTATACGATCAATGCTCGAAGGACTTGGACCCATTGATTAGAAAACCAAGAACCTAAAGTACCGGAGTGTAGACAACACAAGCACAAGACTTGAAGAAGTCTGAAAAGTTCAATGAAGAACCAAGTTAGAGAGAAAATTCTCACAAGTAAAAGATTTCATATATCACTCATTTTTACATAAACATATGAAGCATATATAAAGAAATACAAGAGGGAATCTAAAATTGATTCAAATTCAAAAAGAAACTAACTATTTTAATCTAAGGGTTGCAGATAGGAAGTTGATAATTTAAATTGATCTAAATGACGAGTTTGAAGTGTTTAAAAATCAAAATCAGATCAGCCTTTAAAGTGGCATCTAAGGGAGAGGGAAATTTGAATTTCGAACATTGTGCACATGTGAAATGTTCAGAATTCAAGCAAGAAACCTCTTGTTCTTATCCATAGTTGGTCGGCCATGTAGAAAATGAGAGAAAAGGAGTTCAAATCTTCCAATCATGCACACACATGTGCACCTTGTTGTAGGACACTCTCCTAGGTGTAGGCACATGTCCCTCCAAGTTTGAGCTACCTTTGGACTCATTAGCTGGAGTTGAGCTACTAGAGGTGAAGGTGAGCTAGTTGAGCTAGAGTTGAGCTGAATTGAGCGGATTTGGAGTTGGAGCTGAAACAAGCTGAAAAACATGCTTGTGGGGTGTTTTGAGCTGAGTTGAGCTACACACGTATTGATGAGCTTCAATCGAGCTTGTTGGAAAGTACTTGTAAAATCAAAAGAAAACACACATAAATGTTGGAAATTATAAGAGAACACACTTAACTTAGTAAATAATATGCATATAAATATATACTAAGTATTACTACTTAATATGTCACATAGCAGCATGTATCACACTGAAGAACTTATTATCTAAGGCTGAAACATTAAGAAACAAATTGGAAGCTCGAATGCATTTAAGTGAAAGAACTTCCCTAAATAACTTAGCCTTAGATCAAGTAATAGGTCCTGTTGGCATGATCTCCAAATCAGATGTTGATGTGCTCACATCATCCCCCCTTCTTTTAAGGGATTTGTACTCAAATCGGCATTATCTTCAAACGGGGACAGATCAGAAACATTGAATGTGGAACTTAAATTATATTCACCCGGCAAATCCAACTTGTAAGTATTGTTGTTCACTTTCTCCAACACTTGAAATGGACCATCTCCTCATGGTAACAGCTTCGATCTCCATTGTGGTGGAAATCGTTCATTTCGGAAATGAACCCAAACCCAATCTCCAACATCAAAGGTAACACATTTATGTCCCTTATTAGCTTGTTGTTCATATTGTTGGGTTCTACGCTTAATATTCTCCTTGACTTGCTGATGAAGTCTTTGTACAAATTTAACTTTGGCTTTGCCATCTTCATTCACAGCCTGTTCAAGAGGCAAAGGCAAAAGATCAATAGGAGTCAAGGGATTAAAACCATATACCACTTTGAATGGTGAATGCTTCGTTGCTGAATGAACAGAATGATTGTAGGCAAACTCAACATGAGGTAAGCATTCTTCCCAAGTCTTGATGTTTTTTCAGATGATGGATCGCAGTAACATGGACGAGACACAATTCACAACCTCTGGTTGACCATCCGTCTATAGATGGCAAGTTGTAGAAAACATCAACTTCGTTCCTATCTTGCTCCAAAGGGTCCTCCAAAAAGTGGCTCAGAAACTTGATATCTCGATCTAAAACAATCGTCCTCGGAACTCCATGCAATCTAACCACTTCCTTTAAAAACAAATTAGCCACATTGGTTGCATCATCTGTCATGTGGAAGGCTATAAAATGCGCCATCTTGGAAAATCAATCAACAATAACAAATATGCTATCTCATTCTGTCTTTGTTCTCGGAAGACCTAGCACAAAATCCATAGAAATATCTACCCAAGGTGAACTAAGAATAGATAAAGGCATATACATACCATGTGGCATAACCTTAGACTTAGCTTTCTTGCATGTGATACATCGCTCACATATTCGTTCAACGTCTCTTCTCATCTTTGGCCAAAACAAGCGTTCATTCAGAATATGTAAGGTCTTGGTAACTCCAAAGTTTCCCATAAGTCCACCTTCATGTGCTTCTCGAACTATAATTTCCCGAATGGACCCTCAAGGAATACAGATTCGTCCTTCCTTGAAAAGGTATCCATCATGTTGGTAGTACTTGTCATTTGCACCTTTTTCACACAAACTAATTTTTTTTTCCAAAATCAAGGTCAGTTGCATAAAGGTCTTTAATATAAGAAAACCTGATTAAAAGAGAGTTTAGAAAATTAACAAGTATATACCTTCGAGACAAAGCATCTGCCACGACATTATCCTTACCTTCCTTGTAACGAATGACATAAGGAAAGGATTTCAGAAAATCAACCCACTTGGCATGTCGCCTATTCAACTTGTGTTGACTGATAATGTGCTTCAATGCTTCGTAGTCAGCGTGGATGACAAACTCTTTCGGCAAAAGGTAGTGCTGCCATGTCTCAAGAGCTCAAACAAGTGTATACATCTCTTTGTCATATGTCGGGTAATTTAACGTAGCTCCACTTATCTTTTCACTAAAATATGCAATACGATGTTTTCTTGTGTTAAGATAACTCCAATTCCAATACCCGAAGCATCACACTCAATCTCAAACATCTTATCAAAGTTTGGCAAAGCTAACACCGGTGCTTTGATCAAACACTCTTTAATGGCAAGAAAGGCATCTTCATGTTCCTTACCTCAATTGAATATGGAATTCTTCTTAATGATCTTGGTTAAGGGGAAGTAATGGAACTAAAATTTGGCACAAACCGTCGATAGAAACTTGCAAGCCCATGGAAACTTCTCACTTGGCTTACTGATGTCGGTCTTGGCCATTCTTGAATTGCCTTTATCTTTTCAGGATCAACTTCCACACCCTATGAACTAACAATAAAGCCTAAGAAAGTAAGCTTGTTAGTACAAAAGTCACATTTCTAAAGATTACCGAATACTTATTCCCTTCTCAGAGTATTAAGAACATTTCTCAAATGTTGTTCATGATCCTACAATGTCCTGCTATAAATTAAAATATCATCAAAATAAACAACATAATACTTACCGATGTAGGGTTGGAGCATATGATTCATCAACCTCATGAATGTACTAGGTGCATTGGTTAAGCCAAAAGGCATTACCAACCATTCGTACAAACCTTGTTTGGTCTTGAATGATGTCTTCCACTCGTCTCCTTCTTTCATTCGAATCTGATGATATCTGCTCTTTAAGTCAACTTTAGAGAAGATACTCGCACCACACAACTCATCTAACATATCGTCGAGGCGAGGAATGGGATGCCGATACTTGATATTTATCTGATTCACTGCTAGACAATCCATACACATTCTCCAAGTTTCGTCCTTCTTAGGCACCAACAAGACTGGTAAAGCACATGGACTCAAGCTTTCTCGAATGTAACATTTCTCCATCAACTCACTGATTTGCTTTTAAAGTTCCTTTGTTTCTTCAAGATTACTTTGATATACTGGTCTATTCGGAATGGTGGCTCCTGGAATAAAGTCAATATGATGTTCAATTCCATGAATCGGGGGTAATCCACTAGGCATTTTCTCTGGAAAGACATCTTCAGATTCCTGCAAAAGAGTCAAAATAGAAGCAGGTAAATCATCAAGAATGTTAGTCAATAAGCAATTTTCTTTATACATCAAAATAAGCAAAGTTTGCTGAGAGGAAAGATGTTTCCTGATTTCTTTTTCGCTGGCAAAGACGTTCATCTTTTTCTTTCCTTTTATTGCTTCAATACTCTTCTTCAAACTAGCATGGTCATCATTCACTTGGCTTGGTGTCAAAGGTGCCAAAGTGATATTTTTACCTCCACGCATGAAAGAGTATCGGTTAGTGTATCCATCGTGTATTGCTCACTTATCGAATTGCCACGAATGTCCAAGTAACAAATGACTTGCATCCATGGACACCACATCACAAAGAACCTCATCCTTGTATTTTCTAATGGAAAATGGAACCATCACTTGCTTGGTGACCTTCAATTCACCACCATCGTTCAGCCACTGCAATTTGTAAGGATTTGGGTGCTTTGTCATTTTCAAACCTAACCTGTCAACCATAAGAGTACTTGCAACATTAGTACAACTTCCTCCATCAATTATAATAATACACACCTTATCATTCACATAACATCTCGTATGAAATATGTTTTCACGTTGCTGCTCTTTTTGTGACATTTGCGTATTCAGGCTCCGTTTAACAACAAGAATCTCACCATTTGCTGCCAATTCGATCTCATCCTCTTCTTCTTTAGGAATTTTCGGTTCATCTTCTCTATGATCAGATTCGATGTCACCGTTATCTAACAAAAGCATCGTGTTCCGATTTGGACATTGGCTTGCTACATGTCCTCTTCCAAGGCACTTGAAACACTGAATGTCCCTCGTGCCTTCATGAGTAACAGCTTGCTTTCCTCTACCAGCATCTACAACGAGTGGCTTCGTTTTGCTCGATTATGTATTTTCTTTAATTTGAAGAGGTTCTGACTTCTTGAAATTATTTTGATTGAAACGAGGGTTAGAAAAATGATTAAATTAACTACTACCTCGGGAATAATATTTCTTCCTTTGCTGACGTTCAACTTTGATCGCCATATGCACCATCTCGTCTAATTCAACATAATGTTGCAATTCTACAACATTGGCAATCTCCTGGTTAAGTCTAGCTAAGAAACGTGCCATGGCTGCTTCTATGACCTCATCGATGTTTGCATGAATCATGGACATCTCCATTTCTTTAAAATAGTCTTCAACGCTCCTATTGCCTTGTTTTAAAGTTTGCAACTTCTGGAATAAGTCTCGATGATAATGAGATGGTACAAATCGCCTCTGCATGATTCTTTTCATTTTGAGCCATATTGTGATTGGCCCTTCACCTGTTCTTCGTCGTGTTCTGATTAAATGTTCCCACCAAATTAATGCGCAGTCCACAAACTCTATTGCTGTTAACCGTACCTTTCTTTGTTCAGAATAGTTGTAACAATCGAACACATGTTCTACTTTGCTTTCCAATGCAAGATATGCATTCGAATATATTTTTCCTTAAAATGGGGGTATGGCAACATGAATATTGTTAATTCATTACTCAAGGCATCCAAAACAGAGTAACTTGGTTACAATGCTTAATTTTACATGTTTACACAATAGGTTCTTACTAAAACAGTTTCTATGTTATAAGGCTATGTTCATACTTTTATCTTTCATTTCTGGCATTGGTTACTAACAATTCAGCTTGTTTAACACCTTAATTAAACTACCTAATCACTATCATGTTCAATTCATTAGTTCCATAGATCAATTACAAGTTATAACAATCCAATTCTTACAACAACATCTAATTACAAATTTCCAGCAACCTAATTTTGTTACACTATTCCTTACACATGAATTCTACTCTAATTCAATTCATCCATGATATATACAAGTTCAATTTCACCATTCTCTTCATTTCAAACAACCTAATAACTCAACTAAGCATTTAACATCATCTAAATCAGAATTTCATACATAAATTAGTTTGGACAGCATGAATTTACCTTAGTAATGCTGCCAACAAGTTGAATTTAGCTTAAATTCAACCTTACACCATAGATTTCAAGCTTTCTCTCAATTTTTCCTCTCCTCCTATATTCTTTCTTCAATCAGCCAATGAAGAATGAAGAAGATGATGGCTATGATTAATCCAAGTTATTAGATTTATGAATTGTCTAAAATGGCCTTTAATTAATCCTTATCTTAACTTAATCAAGGGCATTTGGGGAAATGAGAAATTAGCATGCAATCATCCTCTTTCTCCTTTAATTCAATGTAGTCACTCTAAATTGGTCACTTATTTCATTTAGTCTTTCAATTAGATCCTTAACTTAATCAATTTAGCTTAAATTCTAGATTCAATTAAGCTATCAACTTATGTAATTGGTTTCAATACTTCTAGGCTAGGATTTAGGGTGTTACAATTCTCCCCTCCTTAAAAGAAAATTCATCCTCGAATTTATTCGTAAATCGAATAGGTGAGGATATTGCTTCCTCATGACTTATTTAGATTCCCCGGGTAGCTTCTTTCACCTTATGGTTTCTCCATAAGATCTTAACAAGGAAAACAATCTTGTTCTGAAGCTTCCTTACTTCCCGATCAAGAATCTTAATAGGTTCTTCTTCGTAGGACAAATTAGGATTCAATTATACTTTTTCAGGCTCAAGAATGTGTGAAGGATCAGATCGATACCTTCTGAGCATCGAAACGTGGAAGACATTGTGTATTCTATCGAACTCTCTAGGCATTGCTAGTCGATAGGCCACTGGACTAATTCTTTCAATAACTTTAAATGGTCTAATGTATCGGGGGCTAAGCATCCATTTTCTTCCAAATTTGAGCACTTTCTTCTAAGGTGAGACCTTTAGGAAGACTTTGTCTCCAATAGAATACTGGATATCTCTCCTTTTTAAGACGACATATGCTTTGTGTCTATCGAAAGCTCCTTCAGTCAATCATGAATGATCTTGATTTGCTCTTCAGTTCCCTAAAGCAATTAAGGTCCTAGAATCTTGTTTTCTTCCAATTCGGACCAGCATAGAGGAGTTATACATCTTCTACCATATAGAGCTTCGAATTGTGCCATTTGAATAGAAGATTGATAGCTATTGTTGTAGGCAAACTCTACAAGTGGTAGGGATTTCTCCCAATTCTTCCTGAAGTAAATAACATAAGCTCGTAGCATATCTTCTAACACTTGAATGATTTTCTCAGATTGGCCATCCGATTGAGGATGAAAGGCCATACTAAGATGTACTTTAGCTCCTAGAGTTTTCTGCAGAGAATGCCATAATCGAGAAGCAAATTGAGGGTCACGATCAGAGATGATTGTTGTAGGTACACTGTGTAACCGAATCACTTCACGAATGTACAGCTCGACAAGGGTTTCCAAACTAATGTTCATATGAACAGGGATGAAGTGAGTAGATTTAGTGAATCTATCAACAATTACCCATACATCATCATTCTTTCGTGGAGTAGAAGGAAGACCGGTGACAAAGTCTATAGTAATTCGATCCCACTTCCACTGTGGAAGTTCAATAGGTTGGAGCAGTCCAGTAGGGACTTGATGCTCGACTTTGACTCTTTGACAAGTTAAGCACTTGGATACGAAGTCCGTGTTGCAGATTTCATGCCTAGCCACCAGTATAGTGGCTTTAGGTCCTTATACATCTTAACCGATCTAGGGTGGATCGAGAAAGAACTTTGATGTGCTTTTTGCAACATTTCCCGCTTCAATTGTTTGTTGTTAGGAATACTGACTCTATCCTTGAAATAGAGGAGTCCATCTGACTTGAGGGAGAAGTCAGAGCTAGACTCAGAAGCAAGTTTAGACATGTCTTCTCAAGATGTGGATCAACTTTTTGAAGTTCCTTGATCCTCGAGACTAGATTGGATTGAACTTGAAGTTCAAACAAGAATTTCTGGCCCTTGGATAGTCGAAAATGAGCATTGATAGCCGTAGTAGCTACGAAAGAATTAACAAGGTCATTAGAATGATTTTCAATATATTTCTTGCAATGCAAGGCACTGTTCAAATTGTTTCTTGAAGAACAAGGTGTTGTTTGAATGCTTTCTTACAAGCTAAAAAATACTCAATTCTCAATGGTTACATGTATTTTAGGTACAATTCTTATTTGAATGGTAGTTTACTTTTTAAGGAGTGTTCAAAAGGTAACTTGTAGCTTAAGGAAGCTCTAGATTCATTGTTTGCAAAACAAGAGAAGGAACGATTCAAATGAATTTAATCAAAATTCTAGATTTAGGAGTTACCCGAGTATGGTCTGCGACTAAGGGTGTCAGCAACTACATTTGCTTTCCCTGGATGGTAGTCGATAACTAAGTCGTAATCCTTAAGTAATTCGAGCCATCTCTTTTGCCTCAGATTCAAGTCCTTCTGAGTTAGGAGGTATTTGAGACTTTTGTGATCGGTAAATAGATTGCATTTCTCTTCGTATAGATAGAGTCTCCATATCTTGAGAGCAAACACGATAGATGCTAGTTCCAGATCGTGTGTTGGATAATTAGACTCATGTGGCTTCAGTTGCATTGAAGCGTAAGCAATTATGTTCCCATCTTGCATCAAGACACAACCGAGTCCTGAATGAGAAGCATCACTGTAAATAGTGAATTTTTTGCCCGATTCTATTTGGATAAGCATCGGGGCATGAGTCAGAGCTTGCTTAAGTTGGTGAAATCTTCGTTGTTGGTTCTTCGACCAAACGAAAGGCATATCTTTGTGGGTAAGCTTAGTAAGGCTTGCAGCAATGGAGGAAAAACCCTTAACAAACTTTCTGTAATACCTGGCTAAACCGAGAAAGCTTCGGACCTCGCTTACATTCTTCCTAGGTCTCCAATTTAGAATAGACAGAATCTTGCTTGGATCAAATTTTATTCCTTCAGCCGAGATAACATGGCTGAGGAAAGAAACTTCTGATAAACAGAATTTACATTTGGAGAACTTGACATACAATTGATGTTCTCAGAGTGTTTGCAAGACAATTCGAAGGTATTCAACATGTTCTTCCTTATTCTGAGAGTACACTAAGATGTCGTCGATGAAGACAACTACGAATTTGTCGAGATAGGGCTTGAATACTTGATTCATGAGATCCATGAAAGCAATCGGAGCATTCGTAAACCCGAATAGCATTACAATGAATTTGAGGTGGCCATATCGAGTACGAAAGCTGTCTTAGGTACGTCTTGTTCTTTCACTTTCATTTGATAGTACCCCGATCGAAGGTCGATCTTAGAGAATACGAAGCATCCCTAAGTTGATCAAAAAGATATTCAATTCTGGGCAGGGGATACCAGTTTTTTTTCATGAACAATACTGTAACACCCCGTGGAGAAGTACTAGGCCATATGAAGCCTTTATCTTGCAACTCCTGAAGTTGCTTCTTTAATTCTTTCAACTCGACAAGTGCCATTATATAGGGTGTAATGGACACCGGAGCTATTCCAGGCTGAACTTCAATTTTGAACTCTACTTCTCTGGTCGGAAGGACACTAGGGAGTTTATCGAGAAAAACATCAGTGAATTCAAAAACTACAGGCATACTAGGTAAACCGAATTAAATTTCATCTTGGAGAATCATCTTAGCAAAGATTGGAGTTGGTTTCTTGTGTATTAAGAGAATGGATTCTTTCCCTAAACCCCAGAGATACAGTCTCCTATTTAGGCAATCTATCCAGGCTTCATGTTTGCTTAGCCAATCTAGTCCTAACACTAGATCGAACTTACAATTTGTCAATACATATAAATCAATAGGAAATGGTATGTTTCGAATGACTGTTGAACAATCCTTGCAAAGAAAGTTAGTGGATGTGATTCCCCCCATTGGGTTCGAGACTACAAGGCTTTGCTTTACAATTTTAGGTTTCATCTCGAAAGTTTATCTTTTTCATTCTAGGAGCCTACAGGACTTTCATTATCCCGACCAAGTCTTTTTTCAGACATTCTAGTTCAATCAGAACAATAAGAGTTTTAGTTTACACATTTACACACAATACAAGCTTATATCAAGCCTCCTAGGTGGCACAATATCCTATATGATGCAAATGAGCTTAGTTTAGTCCTAGAACCGACTAAAAAGCTATGATTACCAAAAAATGTAACAGCCCTCCACGGGTTAGCGGTAACCCGGTTCGAGAGTGTTACAAAGTGAGAACAAAGCAAAAGATATGTTACTTGTCAAACAAGTAACCTTAGTATGGATGACTTGTAATACAAGTAACCTAAACATAACCATGCAAGACATATAAAAAAACATACAGGCATACTTTTACACATGAGGCATACCAAATAGGGTACAAATTTATTCCTTTTTATTTCATTTCAAGTATGCATTTAGGTTACACTTTTCATGCTTGAATAGGTTTGTTAATTAAGCATGAAAAGTGTAACCTAAATGCATACTTGAAATGAAATAAAAAGGAATAAATTTGTACCCTATTTGGTATGCCTAATGTGTAAAAGTATGCCTGTATGTTTTTTTATATGTCATCAAAGTTTAAGTCATCAAAGTTGGTTACATGATAGGCCCAACAAAACATTTCATTTACTAGTCTTAACAACACAACAAAATGCATGATCAAGACTACCTATTACAAATTCTAGTGCCACCAAATTAGGAGTATACAAAGAGTATGAAATCATACTTTCAAGCTTGCTTCACGATATTGCTTCGATCTCAAGATATCATCTTGATAATGTCTTTAATATGTTATTGGAAGAATGAAGAGTAGAGTGGTAAGTACAAGTTATGTACTTAGTGAGGTAACACTGAGTCTAGCCAATTTCAAGTATACATATCCAAATTTACATGTATTTCAAAGAATCAAGGTCATAACCACATGTTATATACTATTTGAATACATGGTGTAACCATGGGCAAGCTTCATATAGCACATATTCAACATAGCAACATCCATCATGTATACATAACATACCATTCGAATTAGTGCTTAAGAGACAAGCAATCAGAAACACCAAGTACCAAGTAGGAATTCTTACACAATAAACTTCATCCATTTCATTCAAGCTTTATACAATTCATTATTCAATACAAGATTATGCCTTTCAAAGGCCAAGCACTTAGGCTTATGGAGTCTTAACTCCCAATACAAGTTTATCCATGCCATTCGAATGACATGAATACAAGCTGGTACCATTGTTCATTTCATTTCAACCAGCCATGTATATCAATCACAAACACATGCATATGTGTGCAATGTGCGTACGTTATTCTCCAAGCAAGCATGCCATTTCTTACCTTTGGCATAAGCAATGCAACATGACAAGCACTTCATTTCATTTGCTTAACACTCAAGTAAACAAATAGATCATGGCATCAAACATGTTGCCCTACATGCCATTCTTCCCTTAATTAGCCCAATATGTATTAGGCCATGTTACATGGCAATGAAATTGAATTAAGACAATAACAAGGTTGGTTAGGACCTAGTCCCAACCCTAAGGATAGTTACACTCACAATACTCCTAGCAAATCATTTGTCTTGTATCCAAATCCCTTTGCCTCTAGCTTTGGGATGTCCACTCTTATCTTCCTCTTCCACAACTTGCTGCCCTTGGTTTAGCAAGCATAACACATACAATTCATCAAAACAAGCACATAATGTCACACATGTATAGTAGCAATGCTACCACATTTGTACCTAACATTTAGCTATTGTTTTTATGCCTTCTTTTAAGCATTTCTTACTAGTTCATCTCCATATTGTTATTTCCTGATTTTAATACATAATTGGGCAGGTTACAATGTCCCAAAACTGTTTTGGAAATAGTTTGCATCTAGGTGTAAAAACAGTCCCAAACTGCCCAGGACATTGTTGTCTGGCAGTTTGCACACTCTCCCTTTAAATGGTCATATCTTTTAATCCGTACGTCATAATTTCGATTACTATACATAGTTGGAAACATAACAAAATTGTGTTTAAGACCATATAAGGCTATCATTTTAGTTCTTAGCCAATTAATACAGTTATTGTTCAAAGACAGGGCATTTACACTGCCAGGACAGTTTTCACTATCCAGCTATTTCTATTTATAGTTTCCAGCATAGGACCCAGTTTTCAGTTATGTTTTCACCTAATGAAAGTGGACATACTAAGGATCATGTCACTAAAATTTCAGCCCTGAATTTGATCTATACAAATTTTAGTGAATTTTCAAAGTTACTTCCCAGAACAAAGCAATTTTGGGCATATTGCACCTATTCACATTTTAATTCCTTAAATTCATTTTAACCAATCTTTTGGCCCTATAATTCATTTCATATGAAATCCTAAACATGTTTAGTCAATGTTAATTCGTTATTCAAGGCAGCCAAAATAGAGTAACTTGGTTACAATGCTTAATTTTGCATGTTTACACAATAGGTTCTTACTAAAACAGTTTCTATTTTATAAGGCTATGTTCATACTTTTATCTTTCATTTCTAGCATTGGTTGCTAACAATTAAGCTTGTTTAACAACTTAATTAAACTACCTAATCATTATCATGTTCAATTCATTACTTTCATAGCTCAATTAGAAGTTCTAACAATCCAATTCTTACAACTACATATAATTTCAAATTTCCAGCAACCTAGTTTTGTTACACCATTCCTTACACATGAATTCTACTCTAATTCAAGTTAACCATGATATATACAAGTTCAATTTCATCATTCTCTTCATTTCAAGAAACCTAATAACTCTACCAAGCATTTAACATCATCTAAATCAGAATTTCAAACATAAATCAGTTTAGACAGCATGAATTTACCTTAGTAATGCTGCAAACTAGTTGAATTTAGCTCAAATTCAACCTTACACCATAGATTTCAAGCTTTCTCTCGATTTTCTCCTCTCCCTATATTCTTTCTTCAATCGACCAAATGAGGAATGAAGAAGATGATGGCTATGATTAATCCAAGTTATTAGATTTATGAATTGTCTAAAATGGCCTTTAATTAATCCTTATCTTAACTTAATCATTGGCATTTAGGGAAATGATAAATTTAGCATGCAACCATCATCTTTCTCCTTTAATTCAATTTAGTCACTCTAAATTGGTCACTTATTTCATTTATTCTTTCAATTAGATCCTTGTCTTAATCAATTTAGCTTAAATTATAGATTCAATTAAGCTATCAACTTATGCAATTGGTTTCAATACTTCTATTCTATGATTTAGGGTGTTACAGGAGATGTCCATGATTCGTGCAAAACATCGAGGAGGATAGAGAAGCAACAATGGTATGTTTCTTAGCCGGGCTTAACTAGGAGATTGCCAATGTTGTAGATTTGCAACATTATGTTGAATTGGACGAAATGGTGCATATGGCAATCAGAGTTGAATGTCAGCAAAGGAAGAAGATAGGAACTACATCACACAATACCTCATCCTTGTAATTCCCGATGGCAAATGGTACCAATGCTTGTCTTGTCACGTTCAGTTCACCTCCATGATTCAACCATTGTAGTTTGTATGGCTCAGGATGCTTTAAGGTCTTTAATCCTAACTTTTCGACCAGGATTGTGCTGGCCACATTCGTGCAACTCCCACCATCAATTATCATGAAACATATATTCCTATTGATGTTGCACCTTGTATGAAAGATATTTTCTCTTTGTTTCTCCTCAGCGGCTACTTGGGTATTAAGCAAATGCTTCACCACGTAGATTTCTCCATCAGCAGCAGTAGTAATTACTGGTTCATCTTTTTCATCCTCGAGCTCTTCTTCTTGGTCAAAAGTGATCTGTTCATTATCCAAAATCAGCATGGTATTTCAGTTAGGAAATTGGTTGGCCATATACCCTCATCCAAGGCATTTGAAGCACTTGATCTCGCTTGAACACTCCTTACTTTCTACTTGCTTACCTTGGTTGTTCGCCACTATGGATGTCTTCGGCTTTGATGTCTCAACTTGTTCTTTGATTTGGAATGGTGCATTTCTCCTAGCATTATTCTGGTTCCACCTAGGACCGATGATGTTGTTGTTTCGGGGCATGGTCCTCATTTTTTGTTGCCTTTCAATCTTCATTTCCATATGGACCAACTCATCAATTTCCATATAATTTGTAATTCTACAACACCAGCAATCTTTGTTTAATCTAGTGAGAAATCTAGCCATTGTTGCTTCCCTATCTTCTTCCACGTTAGCACGTATCATTGCACCCTCCATCTCTTGATAATAGTCTTCTACGCTATGGTTTCCTTGCTTCAAGGTTTGCAACTTGTGGAAAAGATATCGGTGGTAATGTGTTGGTATGAACCTTCTCCGCATAATTCTCATCATGTCATGCCAAATTGTGATTGGGCGTTCTCCGTTGCGTCTCCTAGACAAGGTTAATTGATCCCACCAAATAAGTGCATAATCAATAAACCCATGGCTGCCAATCATACCTATTTCTGTTCAGAGTAGTTATGGCATTCAAAGATGTGTTCCACCTTGCTTTCCCACTCAAGATATGCTTTTGGGTCTGACTTGCCTTGAAAATGAGGTAGGGTAACTCGAATATTGCAGAGATTATCCTCAATTTGGGCACGTCTTCCTTGATATCTATGAGCACTCCTCACGGATGCTTTCTCAACTTCTTCATCTTCATTTTCATCCATAAGTTATTCATTTTGTTGCCCTTGGCGATTTTGCCTCCCAAGACCTTGAGCATTGCCTTGAGATCTTTAAACGATCCATCCCTTCATGAATGGTCTCTAATTTTGTTCGGAGCAATCTTTTCATTTCTCCAATTATTACTTGTGTCTAAAGATTTGGGGCTTGTTGTCCATTTTCTGGATGTGAATTCCGAGACATGTTGTTAGTGAAAGTAAAGAAAAGGAATTGAAAACCTTACCAAATTGCACCCAGCAAAGACCTCACTTGTTCACTCCAAGAAAGTGCACTCCACTCACTCTCGTGTTTGCTCTCTAGGACTTTAATGGCTTTTTCTTGTTCTTTCTGACCTTACACTCACAATTTGCCTTTTTCCATTCATTTCTCTCTTGTAAAGCTCTTTAAGGAACTTACTCAAGACTTCGGCAAGTATAGTACTCGTGTGTTGCTGAAATGGTTAGTTTTAAAAGGAAAAAGGAAGAATGTATGGTGAAAAGGTAAGTTTAGAAAAGAAAAGGAAAAGAAAAATGGGTTTACTTACTCGGCAAGAAACTCACAACCTTTCTTCACCAACAATCAAAGTCTTGAAGAATATATATGGCTTCCATGCTTGATGTTGAAGACGATGTTGTTGTGCTTTCACCCTTGAACTTGAGCTTTTAAAACTTTCCTTTCTTTTTTTGATTCAAACTATTTATTCTTTTTCTTTCTTTGTTTCTTTTTTTTTTTTGCACAAAATGAAATGACAGAAGATGTCACTTACAAATTTCTTTGTTATGCTTGAATCAGGCTTCAATTAATGCACTTGCTTCTTCCACCAAAAGCTCTGGTTACCATATGATATAAGGGCTTCTACGATGGTTCATGCCTTGCTTGGATGTTGAAGGCAGCACCTTCGATTGTTGGATCTAGGAAGGAAGCAAGCAACCTGCAAAGTAAAGTAGGCTTTGAAATGGGACGGTTTGGAAGGTGATGTTTGTGATGCGGAAGAATGAAGGAAATGGGCTTATTTGGTTAAGTGTTTTGGGTGGATAATGATGGTGGATGTAGGTGATGGAAAAGGATAAAGGATGAAGATAGTATCTTAAAGAAATGAAGGAAGAAACAAAGCTATATTAAAGCTTAGCCCCAGACCTTATATTATTCTTTAAGGGATGGTAGAAAGGGCTTTGACCCTTAAGGTATATTAAACCAAGAGAACCAGAAGTATCAAGGTGGATATAAGAGGGGTTCACGCCACAAGTATTAAATACTTGATAAGTCGATAAAGTTCAATTAAGAATTAAAAGAGAGAAAATTATCACAAGATGAAATTTATAGAATGAATGAGATTGTTTTGCAAATGCAATTACAATCTGAATTTATAGGAAATGAAGGGGTTTGGTCGAATGGCCTTGTATCTATTCAGCTAGGCTTCAAGTCTCCCTCCAAGGCCCTTGTGATGATTCGGCCTCCTTGGTTCTCCCTCCGCTTTGTTTGGGCACTCAAAAGGCTTCCCTACAATCTTGGTTGCCGCCCATTCTCATTTCCCTCCAAAATGACTAAGGACATGTTCCTTTGGAAGGGACATGACCTTTGGGTGTTGAGTTGGCATGTGTAGGTGGAGCAGAAGTCAGCTAGTTGAGCTTGGTGTGAGCTGGATTTAGCTAAGCTAGCTAGCTAAGTGATCTAGCTCAATCTTTGCTTTGTTTTGAGCTTCCACAAGCAGACTTTAGCTAGGTCAGCTAGGCCTTTAAGTTGGTGAGCTCCTTTGTATGTTTCCCCTTTGTTCTTGAGCTGGCATGAGCTACCATTGAGGCTTTAAGCTAATCCGAGCTGTTGTGAATGTTCTATAACTGTTCCAAGCTGCCAAGAGTGCCTTTGAGTTGATCCGAGCTTATGCCATCGCCCCTATCACCTAAAGAATAATAAAACGCTGTGTAAGCTACAATGAGCTTAAAATTATGATGCATATATGATGTTTGATTAAGTATAACGATGCAACGCAAAAAGATGCTAAAATAACTAAGTAATGATGCATGATTAAAGTGAAAGATGCAATGCATGGAAACAGACTTAGATGACTTCAATAAAGATGTGGTTAAATGAAATGGTCATGGTGGTTAAGTATCATGCATAGTATAGGGACTAATGAGAATTAATATGCTCCTAAGTAGGAAATTCAAAATGTAAAGTATAATAAAATCATTATAAGGCATATGATGTAATATACAAAGACTAAGTATGCCATGCATAAGGTAATTGATATAAATAGCTAAAAGATGTGCAAGGAATGTAAAAACCCCCTTCTCTTTCATCCCATTAATTAGGGATGAACAGATGCCAAGGCTGGATTGTATCAATTTTCACCACTTTAATCCTACATAATAACACCAAATTGCAGCTCCTTAAACACTATGAAATCTACCTTCGACATCTTCTTTTGCAGCCACATTTTTACACAGGAAATCTTACGTCTATCCTAGATCTGATACAATCAATGGAGGCCTTCTTCAACGGGCAGCCTCGTAACATATGGTAATTAGAGCTTTGGTTGGGTTCAAGTAAGAAATCATCTTTGTGAGTGCAAAATCAAAATAAAAAAGAATTTCAAAAAAATTTGAAAATTGAAAAAAAAATTCAGTTTTAAAAAGTTCAAACAAACAAAAAGAAGAAAAGCACTTCTATAATTGAAAAGATGAAAGAAATTGCAATGTGTTCTACAACAGCAAACATTACAACATCGACTAGGCACGAAGAAAATTTGATTGTTCGGTGAAGGAAAGTTGTAAGCGATTCTGTGTAGTAAGTAATCCATTTCTTTCTTTTCTTTCTAATTCTAAGCCTACCTTTACATTATTTTTTATTTGTTTACAAATCGTTATTCTTTTAAGCCGACACACTTGAACATGTTTGATAAAGTCTACATTAGTTCCTTAAAGAACTAATCACGAGAAAATGAGTGGAAAAGGCATAACGAGAGTGTGAGAACAGCAGTGGAAAGAAAAAAAAGCCATAATAATATTTTCCTGAGTGAAACACGAGCATAGAGTGGAGTGCCATATCTACTTTTCCTTTGAGTGAATTGTGAGACTTTTGTGAGCGTGCAACTAAGGTTTTCTTTGTTTTTTGTTTTTTTACTATCAATGATAGGTGCTAGCGATGTACATCATGATAGAGGACAACCGAATATTCAAA
Source organism: Hibiscus mutabilis (assembly GCA_019671005.1). NCBI lineage: Eukaryota > Viridiplantae > Streptophyta > Magnoliopsida > Malvales > Malvaceae > Hibiscus > Hibiscus mutabilis. Next base: position 14,526,263 of record CM033725.1, read on the forward strand.
TGCAAGCCATGATTGGAGAATTGCAAAAATTGTTAAAGGCTAAACTCGAACCATTGCATGGAAGATTGGACAGACTTGAAAGGTCCCAAATTAATACAAATGATGAAAACAACGATGAAGATGAAGTGGACCAATCACCAAGGCCGAATGCCCCTAGAAACCATGGAGGGCGTGCACAACCAGATGACAATTTGAACAATGTTTATGTTGCCATAACCCCGTTTCAAGGAAAAACAAATCCAGATGCATATCTTGCATGGTAAAGCAAACTAGAACATGTGTTCGATTGTTACAACTATTCTGAACAAATAAAGGTGTGATTGGCAACAATGGAGTTCGTGGACTACGCATTAATTTGGTAGGATCAATTAATTAGTACACGACGAAGAACATGTGAAGGGTCAATCACAACATGGCTCGAAATGAAAAGAATCACGCGAAGGTGATTTGTACCTTCTCATTATCATCGAGACTTGTTCCAGAAGTTGCAAACTTTAAAAAAGGCAATAGGAGCGTTGAAGACTATTTTAAAGAAAAGGATATGTCCATGATTCGTGCAAACATCGAGGAGGACAAAGAAGCAACCATGGCACGTTTCTCGGCTGGACTTAACCAGGAGATTTCCAATGTTGTAGAATTGCAACATTATGTTGAATTGGATGAGATGGTGCATATGGCGATCAAAGTTGAACGTTAGCAAAGGAAGAAACCTTCTTCCCAAGGTAATAGTTCATTTAATAATTTTTCTAACCCTCGTTTCAATCAAAATAATTTTAACAAGTCAGTACCTCTTCAAATTAAAGAAAAGACAAAATCGAGCAAAACGAAGCCACCCGTTGTAGACGTTGGTAGAGGAAAGTGAGTTGTTACTCATGAACGCACAAGGGTGATATTCTTGTTGTCAAACAGATCCTGAATCTGATCAGGGAGAAGATGAACTAAAAATTCCTAAAGAAGAACTAAAAATTCCTACACATAGAAAGCCAATGTCCAAACTGGAACACGATGCTTTTGTTAGATAATGGTGGCATCGAATCTGATCATGGAGAAGATGAACTAGAAATTCCTAAAGAAGAAGAAGAGGATGAGATCGAATTGGCTGCAAATGGTGATATTCTTGTTGCCAAACGAAGCCTGAATGCACAAATTTCACAAGAAGAGTAGCAACGTGAAAACATATTTCATACGAGATATCATGTGAATGATAAGGTATGTATTGCTATAATTGATGGAGGAAGTTGTACTAATTTTCCAAGTACTCTTATGGTTGACAAGTTAGGTTTGAAAATGACAAAGCACCCCAATCCTTACAAATTACAGTGGCTGAATGATGGAGGTGAATTGAAAGTCACCAACCAAGTGATTGTACCATGTTCTATTGGAAAGTACAAGGATAAGGTTCTTTGCGATGTGGTGTCCATGGATGCAAGTCATTTGTTACTTGGACGTGTGTGACAGTTCGATAAGTGAGCAATACACAATGGATACACCATCCGATACTCTTTCACGCATGGAGGAAAAAAGATCACTTTGGCACCTTTGACGCCAAGCCAAGTGAATGATGATCAGGCTAGTTTGAAGAAGAGTATTGAAGCAATGAATGGGAAGAAAAATATGAACGTCTTTGCTGGCAGAAAAGAAATCAGGAAACATCTTTCCTCTCAACAAACTTTGCTTATTTTGATGTATACAAAAAATTGCTTATTGACTAACATTCCTAATGGTTTACCCATTTCTATTTCGACTCTTTTGCAGGAATTTGAAGATGTTTTTCTGGAGGAAACGCCTAGTGGATTACCCCCAAATCGTGGCATTGAAGATCATATTGACTTTATTCCAGGAGCCACCATTCTAAATAGACCATCATATCGAAGTAATCCTAAAGAAACGAAGGAACTTCAAAAGCAAATCAGTGAGTTGATGGAGAAAGGTTACATTTGAGAAAGCTTGAGTCCATGTGTTGTACTAGTCTTGTTGGTGCCTAAGAAGGACAGAACTTGGAGAATATGTGTGGATTGTCGAGCAGTGAATCAGATCACTATCAAGTATCGACATCCCATTCCTCGCCTTGATGACATGTTAGATGAGTTGTGTGGTACAAGTATCTTCTCTAAAGTTGACCTAAAGAGTGGATATCATCATATTCAAATGAAGGAGGGAGATGAGTGGAAGGCAGCATTTAAGACCAAACAAGGTTTGTACGAATGGTTGGTAATGCCTTTTGGCTTAACCAATGCACCTAGTGCATTCATGATGTTGATGAATCATGTGCTCCGACCCTACATCGGTAAGTATTGTGTTGTTTATTTTGATGATATTTTAATTTACAACAAGACATTGCAGGGATATGAACAACATTTGAGAAATGTTCTTAGCACTCTGAGGAGGGAACGACTATTCAGTAATCTTTAGAAATGTGTTTTTTGTACTAACAAGCTTACCTTCTTAGGCTTTATTGTTAGTTCACAAGGTGTGGAAGTTGATCCTGAAAAGATAAAGGCAATTCAAGAATGGCCAAGACCGACATCAGTAAGTCAAGTGAGAAGTTTCCATGGGCTTGCAAGTTTCTATTGACGGTTCGTGCCAAATTTTAGTTCCATTACCACCCTCTTAACCGGGATTATTAAGAAGAATTCCATCTTCAATTGGGGTAAGGAACAAGAAGATGCCTTTCATGCAATAAAGGAGTGTTTGATCAAAGCATCGGTGTTAGCTTTGCCAAATTTTGACAAAATGTTCAAGTTCGAGTGTGATGCTCTGGGTATAGGAATTGGAGCTGTCCTAATACAAGAAAAGTGACCTATTGCATACTTTACTGAAAACTTAAGTGGAGCTACATTGAATTACCCGACATACGACAAAGAGATGTATGCACTTGTTCGAGCTCTTGAGACATGGCAGCACTACCTTTTGCCGAAAGAATTTGTCATCCACACTCACCATGAAGCATTGAAGCATATTATCGGTCAGCACAAGTTGAATAGGCGACATGCCAACTGGGTAGAATTTCTTGAATCCTTTCCTTATGTCATCCGTTACAAGAAAGGCAAGGATAATGTTGTGGCACATGCTTTGTCCCACAGGTATGTACTGCTTAATTTTTTGAATTATCATTTAATTAGGTTTTCTTTTATTAAAGACCTTTATGCATCTGACCTTGACTTTCGAGAAAAGTTTAGTTTGTGTGAAAAAGGTGCATGTGAAAAGTACTACTGACATGATGGATACCTTTCCAAGGAAGGACGAATCTTTATTCCTCGAGGATCTATCCAGGAAATTCTAGTTAGAGAAGCATATGAAGGTGGACTTATGGGACATTTCAGAGTCACCAAGACAGTGGACATTCTGAAGAAGCATCTATTCTGGCCGAAGATAAGACGAGACGAGACGTTGAACAAATATGTGATCGTTGTGTCACGTGTAAGCAGGACAAATCAAAGGTTTTGCCGCACGGTATGTACATGCCTTTACCTATTCCTAACGCACCTTGGGTGGATATTTCTATTGAATTTGTGTTAGGTTTACCAAGGAAGAAGATAGGACGAGATAACATATTTGTTGTTGTGGATAGATTTTCCAAGATGGCGCATTTCATAGCCTGGCACAAGACAGATGATGCAACAAATGTGGCCAATTTGTTTTTCAAGAAAGTGGTTAGATTGCATAGAGTTCCGAGGACGATTGTTTTAGATCGAGATGTCAAGTTTCTGAGCCACTTTTGGGGGACACTTTGGAGTAAGATAGGAACAAAGTTGATGTTTTCTACAACTTGCCATTAATAGACGGACGATCAAATAGAGGTTGTGAACCGTGTCTTGTCCACATTATTGTGATCCATCATCCAAAAGAACATCAAGACTTGGGAAGAAAGCTTGCCTCACGTCGAGTTTGCCTACAACATTTTATTCATTCAGTAACAAAGCATTCAGCATTTGAAGTGGTATATGGTTTTAATCCCTTGACTCCTATTGATCTTTTGCCTTTGCCTCTTGAATAGGTTGTGAGTAAAGATGGAAAAGCCAAATCTGAAATTGTGTAAAGACTTCATCGGCAAGTCAAGGAGAACATCGAGAGAAGAACCCAGTAATATGAACAACAACCGAATAAAGGATGCAAACGTGCTACCTTTGAAGTTGCAGATTGGGTTTGGGTTCATTTTTGAAAGAAACGATTTCCAGCGTGGAGATGGTCCTTTTCAAGTGTTGGAGAAAGTGAATGACAATGCTTACAAGTTGGATTTGCTGGGTGAATATAATGTAAGTGCCACATTTAATGTTTCTGATTTGTCCCCGTTTGAAGATGATGCCGATTTGAGGACAAATCGCTTAAAAGAAGGGGGTGATGTGAGCACATCAACATCTGATCCAGAGATCATACCAACACGACCTATTACTCGATCTAAGGCTAAGTTAATCTGGGAAGTTCTTTCACTTAAATACATTCAAGCTTCAAATTTGTTTCTTAATGTTTTAGCCTTAGACAATAAGTTATTCAATGTGTTACATGCTGATATGTGACATATTAAGTACTGATACTTAGTTTACATATATATGCATATTATTTACTAAGTTAAGTATGTCTTCCTTATGTTTATGTGTGTTTTATTTGTTTTTACAACAACAAAATAAAGCTTGGCAGCTAAGGACTTTCCAACTAGCTCGATTGAAGCTCAACAACAAGTGTGTAGCTCAAATCAGCTCAAAACAGCCCACACCATTGTTTTTCAGATCATTTCAACTCCAGCACACCAAATCAGCTCTATTCAAGCTCATTCAGCTCACCTTCAGCTCTAGTAGCTCAACTCCAGCTAATGAGTCTAAGGGTAGCTCAAACATGGAGGGACATGTACCTACACTTAGGAGATTGTCCTACAGCAAGGTGCATCAAGCTAAAAGCTCCAGCAGCTCCCCAAGCATGGCGTCCACACATGGCAGCCTTGGTGCATGCTTGTGTGCATGTGTAGCAGATTGTGGATAAGGCCAAGGAGTTTCTTTTTGAACTTTGAACAATTGACATGTGCAATTGATTCAAAATTCGGATTTCCCTCTTCAGCATGGGTAGATTTGATTTTTGAATTATTGAAGTAGTTTTCTTTAAAATTTGAATTATTTGCATGTGCATAATAATTCAAATCAGATTTTCCCTCTTGTATTTCCTTATAAATAGACTCCTATGCCATTGAATTAGGCACTGATGAATAAATTTTACTTTGTGAGAATTTCTCTCAATTTGGTTCTTCATTGAACTTTTTAGACATTTTCAAGTCTTGTACTTGTGTTGTCTAAACCAGATACTTCGGGTTCTTGATTTGCTAATCAATGGGTCCAAGTCCTTTGAGCATTGAACGTATAATATACTCTTTATAGTACAGGTTCTTCCTTGTTCTTAATTTTATTTAATTTCTAGCATCTTTTCATCACCATTTTCCAGCATTACCATCTTCTTCAAAGCTTCATTAACAACCAGATTTCTAGCCACCATTTTCACCACTTTATTCCTACATATTAACACCAAATTCCATCCCCTTAAACACTATGAATTCTACCTTCGACGTCTTCTTTTGTTGCCACACTTTTACACAGGAAATCTTACTTCTATCCTAGATCCGATACAATCAATGGAGGCCTTCTTCAACGGGTAGCCTCGTAACACTAGTAGCATTCAAGATAAGCATAGTAAGGATTTCTATTTACGTAGCATGTAAATGACTATTCAAACCCAAACAAGCAATTGAGCACATGCACAAGATTTCTTTCAACATGCTTAAAGTATATCATTCTTGCACTCATGAACCTAACTCATTGATCACCAAATATTCAACCAGTTACTAACTACTTAGGCACAACCAAAGTTAGTTAGGTCTTTTATAATCATTTACAAGTTTACCAAAAGTCTCAAACATTACATAACAAAAGACTCCTCAACCATTCTATATGCAATATATACATGCTGCCACCTTACTAGGATTATAACTAAAGGCCTACAAAACATTACTTTGGCGTACTTGTGATCCAACCAAGCTCCACAGATGAATTTGCTAGCAAGACCTTATCCTGAAATAGGGTGAAAGGATTTCGTAAGTACATACATAGTGAGGTAATTTAAAGTAACAATTGATATACAACCATTAATCTATTCTTTCACCAAACATCTTTAGACAAGTATACATATAAGCTTGGACAGGAAGTTAACTAATTGTGAAAACAAACATTCAAAACAAGCTTGTACCAATGTAGACATGGGTAATCAAACAAGGCATATGCATACACACACAAACACACACACACAGAGATATATATATATATATGTATTATTCATATAACTAAAAAATTGTCAAGCATTCTAGTCCTATAGGCATGACATAATAACAAAACGCATATATGTTTATGCAGTTGAATAAAATATGTCAACTCAAGATCAGAAATCACTTATCTTATATTATCAAAATTCCCAAACAACGCTTAATAAGCTAGAGAGTAACTAATGATTAAATCATTCTCATTTGAATCCAAATTCATTATTGTTATTTAAACTTGACAACTGGGGCGTAGGCTCGACAAGTGATCTAAGGGAACCTAAAAATCATTTTAAAACCATGGTAATAGGCAATGTGTTCCCATTTACACCCCAACACAACAAATGTCTTCAACTTCTCACATAAATATGTATGCAAGCAAAATAATATCAATCAAGCAATCAACAACACCCAACAATAAAAAAAACATGGCTCTGATACCACCAAATGTAACCCCCTCGACTCGGCCTAGATGCCAAACTGAACTAAGTGAGGTACACCAGTTTTACCAAAATAAACCTGAAACGATTAACTAAGATTAGGTCTATTTTTTATTTTCATCTTGTCCAAATGCAACACTATGTTCTAAGGTATGCATGATGGTAGGGTGAAATCTCAAATGAATCGGGCGTTGAATTGGCGTATTTGCAATTCAGGGACAAAATTACAAATCTAGAAAATTATGAGGACTTTACTAAATCCAAAGTTACCAAACCTTAAGTAATTATGTTACATGTATACATATCAAATTTCACCTTTAAACAATCAACCGAACTCGTACAATTAGCATACATACAAACCAGCGACTAGAAATGGAAGAATCTAAAATCATAATGTTGTGTGTAATAAATGCTACGCAATTGTGCAAGTATACACGTCGCATGTAATAAAGTCATATGAGTATTGAGTATCATCTCCACAAGGATTGGTTTGGGCCACTTTGCTTAAGTTACTGCACTGTGAAAAGTAAAAACACAATTGATAATATGAGTTCTAATTAACGAGTAAACTAAGAGCAATAAACTAAAAGAATGAAATTAAAAGAGAGAATAGGCCAGGTTATCGTGAGTTGAAGTGTGATAGCCGATTAGATCGTCTTGGTAAAAGAGTGCAAGGGCAACTCAGTTGTCGTGGCAACTTGCACAACGGGGTTGCCTTGGCAACTAATCGATGGTTGCCTGGGCGACTAGCTGGGTAACTACTTGGGCGGCTGGGCAGCAACTTCAAGGTTTGGCGGAGCGTTCTTCAATGGTTTCTTCTTATCCCTAAGTCGAAACTCTAGCTACTTGTGCATGCCTTGATAATATATCCATGCGTGAATCAAGGGTGAACAACAACCAATCTTGCGCTCCTCTTAGCCGTTGAAATCCTTAACTTATTCCTAAGCCATATTAATCTTCACCATCAATAGATTGAATAAAGACCATACTCATTCGTTTCTTGAATCTAACTCTCCCAATATTAGATAAATAGATGAAGTTACGAGATCCTCTCCCAATTCACTCGCAAACAAGAATAAAAGCCAAGAATGAGTAAACCTTGAATAGAAAAGTGCAAACTCTTATTACCTAAACAAAATTCAATTATTTCTCACAACAACAAAACACAATAACCCCAACCAATCAAGTTAGTTAATGGTTGGGTTCAAAAGATATACAAAGAATAATCCCCAAACCATGAATCTAATGGAAGCAAAGAAGAAGAAGAAGAAATCGAACTATCTCTTCCCTTGCTCTCTTGTCTAAATTTCACTCCTCTTGCCCTATGGAGTTGTCGAAATTTTCCCTCTTCTTGCTCACTTGGAGTTGACGGCTTGGTGTTCTATTTATAGGGCTAGTCAAAGTCCTTCTTTGAGGAGGAAGTTAAGTTGGAATTAAATTATCTTTAAAGAATATAATTCTTTATTATAATTATATTCTTTCTAGAACTTCTCCTATCTTTTTGGAATTTAATTCTTCTTTAACCTCTTCATGGAAATTAAACTCCTTTGGGATTTAGCTTTGCTCCACGTCATCTTGGGCTTGTCTAGTCATCAATTTCGACTACCATATCACCTTATTCTTTATCGAAAATTGCCCTGGTAACTGGCTCGGTGTCTCCTTCATGCATTGCCCTGGCAACTAGCTCGGCATCTCCTTCATGCACTACCTTGGCAACTGGTTCTAGCCTTGTTTAGACTAGTGATTCTACACACACACCAAAGCAGCATCTTTTTCCACACAAATCACCAAGTTATGTAATCAAGCTCAACAGTGGAAAGAAACATGAATTAATGCATGAATGACTAATTATGCAACTAATATGAGCACAAGTCTAACAATAATGAGTAAAAAGGGTAATAAAATTAGTACTTTTGAACACTTATCACACCCCCAAACTCGAACTATTGCTTGTCCTCAAGCAATGCAAACTAACAATTACCTGCCAAGAGTTTAATCATCAAAGACATGCTTCAAACTTGAATTCAAACCTCGGAACCGTGGGACAAAGTATGATCACCTTTTAATTTTTCGGATAGCACAAAAATTACCCGGAACCAAATTATAATGCTTGTGACAATGTGTGCGCGTAGTTGTGTACAAGTTGATCTTCAAGATTCTATGTGAATAATAGGCTTTTATCAATTTAATTACTGGGGCATTTATTTTTATTTTCACTATAGCCAATTTCGGGCACCTCTAGCAAAGTAAGCAATTTCTCATTTTATTTTAGTCGACTAGAGCCAATTTTGGGCACCTCTAGCGATTCTTTAATGTGCATTGTCATGAAACTAACTATGAATGCAGCTAAACATGAAACTAACTAGAAACTAGCACCTCCCAAACTCGAGAGAAGCATTGTCCTCAATGCATGTAAGAGTGAAACAAAATTTAAAAGAAACTAAATGAAATGAGTTAGTCAGAGAGGTCGTCACCTCGAGTGATAAGTTTCCTTCATGCCGTTTGCTTGATTCATTTTTTAGTCGGTGGTTGAATGATGCTACCGCGTGAATAGCATCGCTTTGATTTGATCCATGTTTGCCGATGCAGGTTCACTTGCATGGGCATCAGTAGTTGCCGAAGCCATTGTTGTTGCCTGGGCATCGCCAGTTTCTGTTGTGGTTGCTGTGGCAAGTAGTCGGTAGTAAATTTCATTAGCATGGTGGTTGTGAGTCTTGTTGTGGAAAAGAAAACCTGGAAACTAAAGATAATGAAGAAAAATAAAATCTCTCCTAAAAATTTCAAAAATAAATAAAGAGAGAAAAAAAAACAACCGAAAATAATAGAAAGAAAAAAAAATAGTTCAAAAAAAATAAAAAGAAAAAGAAAATATCGAAAGGAGAGCATGTTCATGCATCTCCTAAGGTGTCAACTTCTTTGTTTTGTCCTACATGGGCACCATTGTAGTGCTTCAATCTCTGTCCGTTAACTTTGAATTCATGTTCATCGGTAATGGACTTGATTATCATGACACCATGGGAGAATGGTTTGACAACTTCGAATGGTCCTGACCATCTTGATTTTAGTTTTCCCGGAAAAAGTTTTAGTCGATACTTGAATAAGAGAACTAGTTGTCCAGGCATGAATTGTCACGGCAATAGTTTCTTGTCGTGCCATTGCTTTGTTTTCTCCTTGTAGATTTGAGCATTGTTATAGGCGAGTGCACGAAATTCTTCTATCTCGTTGAGGTCCAACAAACGCTTTTGTCCAGCACTTTCCTAATCCATATTCACGGTCTTGATTGCCCAATATGTCTTGTGTTCGATTTCCACCGGTAGATGGCATGTTTTGTCATAGACAAGTCATGAGGGGGACATACCTAAGGGTGTTTTGAATGCAGTGCAATATGCCCAAAATGCGTCATCTAGTCTTACTGACCAATCCTTCCTAGAGGGATTTACAACTTTCTCGAGTATACCCTTCAATTCCCGGTTGGAAATTTCTGCTTGCCCATTGGTTTGTGGGTGATATTGCCCGTCCTCTGGCAATGATCAGATTGCTTGTAAAACTCTTGGGCATCTTTGTACAGTGTTGGCCAATACAAACCAGATTGAAAAACTTTGGCAGCGGTACGAGTTCCTCCAAAATGTCCTCCATAGGGTGAAGAATGGCATTGTCGGAGAACATTCTGTTGCTCCTCTTTAGGGACACATCGGCGTATAACCTGATCTGCACATTGTTTAAACAAAAGAGGCTCATCCCAAAAGTAATGCTTAGCATCATGGCAGAACCGCTTCTTCCCTTGGCGAGTAAGGCCATTAGGTAAAATACCACAAACAAGGAAATTAACTAAATTAGCGTACTAGGGTATTGCCGAGGCATGTACTACCGTAGCGACTGCTCCCAAGATTGCCGAGTCGTGTGTGTCTAGAGTTGCCGAGGATAAGCGCCCATGGTTGCTGAGGCGTGCACATCCATGGTTACCGAGGCGTACGTGTCTGGAGTTACCGAGGCGTGTGCGTCAAGAGCTGCTACGGCGTCGAGGGTTGCCAAGGCATGCGCATCCATGGTTGCTGAGGCGTCAAGGGTTGCTGCAGCATCGAGGGTTGCCAAGGCATGCGCGTCTGGAGTTTGCCGAGGCATGCGCGTCAAGAGCTGCTGCGGCATCTAGGGTTGCTGAGGCATGCGCATCCATGGTTGCCGAGGCGTGCACGTCTGGAGTTGCCGAGGTATGCGAGTCAAGAGCTGTTGCGGCATTGAGGGTTGCCTAGGCATGCACATCCATGGTTGCCGAGGCGTAAAGGGTTGCCGAGGCGTGCACATCCATGGTTGCCGAGGCAACTAAAAGTTGTTCATCCGAGAATGCATCACATATCTCTAAATCCGCGTCCTCCTCCTTATTGTGTTCTAAAAGTGATAAGTGATCGCCCACTTGATTTTCTGTTCCTTTCTTGTGCATTGGCCTAGGACTGCTCCTACCATGAAATCACTTGCATCACACATGAGCTCAAAAGGTAGCGTCCAATCTGGTGGAACGACAATGGATGCCGAGGCAAGCTTTTCCTTTAGGGTTTCGAATGATTGGGTGCAAGAATCATCAAAATGGAGCACTTTATCTTGGTGGGGGTAATCTATCGATCACGTCCACCTTGGCTTTGTCTATTTCAATTCCCTTGGATGAAATCTTATGGCCGAGCACTATTCCTTCATCTACCATAAGATTACACTTCTCCCAATTAAGGACTAAATCGGTTTCTTCACATCTTGCCAACACATTCTCTAAATTGTCGAGGCAAATGTTGAAGTCACTACCAAAAACGGAAAAATCATCCATGAATATCTCAAGGAAGTCTTCGACCATGTCTGAAAAGAGTGCCATCATGCATCTTCTATTGTTAGTGCATATCTGAGAAAACTTGAGGATGGTCATTTTCGATACTTCTTATAGTCCATCTGCACCCTCCATCGGGTGACAATATTGCCCAAAAAGAGTTTGGCCAAGGTGCTTGCCACTACTCCCTTTTGCATTACCATGGTGGAGGTGTTTTTCTTCTTTGTTCGCTTGTAGTCCATGTATACTCTCCACCTTGCTACTATTCCTGAAGGCACAAATATATTAATAGGAAAAATTATATCCATTCTCAACCATTCAATTACCTCATTCTTGTCGACTTCTATCATGGTTGGATGTAGCCTTTGTTGTCGTGGCAATTGCTGCTCAAGCCAATTACCGTGGCAATCAGTTGCCAAAATTTGTTGTAAGTCAAGGGAAGAACCAATTTTCTGAAAAGCTTTACGAATCCAAACACCGTTTTCTTTTGGCCTCTCAAACATCTCCATCAGTAGAGATTTCGATGGCTTCAAATCTACCAACCTCAGTTCCTCAAGATATACCTACAATGGACGAGGTGAGTTTTTAAAGAGGGAGGGATCAATTTGAAAGTTTACAAATAAAGGAGGTTTTGTTGTGATTTCTTTTTTTTGTTATTATCACGTTTTGTTTTAATTCTATATTGATATTTGTTCTTTTAAACTGGCCAATTTGCTACATAATCTTTGTTTTCTATCCTAACCACTTTGTTTCAGCCGAATTCCACAAGAAAACTTGTTGGGCTTTGAGTAAGTTCTCTAAGGACTTAGAAAAGAAAACAAGAGTGGTAAAAGGCAAGAGTGCACGTCAAGGGAAAAGCCTATCCCGAGTGAAACACGAGTACGAGTGCGTTTTCTTTGGAGTGTAAAGGTGAGATTTTGTGCTGGTGAGGTTTATATTTTATTTGAGTTAGTAATCATGTCTCAAGGATCAGGTAATGGTGCAGAAGGAGGACAACCAAATTTGAAAAAGCAAGCTTTGCTCCAAGCAATGGCCAAAAATGATTAAAGATCAGTTGGAGCGTCTATTGGACCGTATAGAATAGCTTGAACTTTCTCAAGCTAACGATGGCCATGAAGAATTGAATGAAGAAGTAGATGATGAGCCATATCACATCAAAGTATGGCACAACAAGGCCAAAGACCTCACCCAAGAATAGTTGGTAATCTAAGCAATATCAAAATTATCATTCTTCCTTTTCAAGGAAGAACGGATCCTGAAGCCTATCTTGCATGGGAAAAGAAAGTTGAGCACATCTTTGAGTGCCACAACTAATCTGAGCTTAAGAAGGTAAAACTTGCAGCCATTTAATTTGCTGATTATGCATTAATATGGTGGGATCAGTTGACATCTAGTAGGAGACGCAGTGGTGAACATCCAATTTCTACTTGGAATGAGATGAAAGTTGTTATGCGTAGGCGGTTCATTCCAACTCACTACCATAGGGAGCTATTTAATAAGCTTCAAAACCTCACACAAGGTAACCATAGTGTTGAGGACTATTATAAAGAGATGGAAGTAGCCATGATCTGAGCAAACATTGATGAGGATCGAGAAGCCACAATGGCCATATTTCTCTCTAGCCTTGCTCCTAACATTGCGGCCACGCTTGAGTTGCAACATTATGTGGAGATTGAAGACATGGTCCATATGGCCATTAAGGTGGAGAGGAAACTCAAAAGGAAGGGCACCATCCGTGCCTATGGAGGTTCTTCTTCCAAATGGGGACAAGGTACCTACAAACGAAAGCCATCCTTTTCTCCTAATGAACGAGGCAGTCCATCAAAGAATGCCAAACCCATTGCCGAAACCAGCAAGGGAAAGAGCACAACTATGCCAGTTTGATCCCGTGATGTCCAATTCTTCAAGTGGTTGAGGCGAGGTCACATTGCTAGCCAATGCCCTTGTCGCAACACTATGTTCATCCGTGATGATGGAGAGATCGAAACTGATCAAGAGGAGGAAGAAGATGATGAAAAAGAAATTGAAGAGGAAGAAGAGTTAGAGCATGACGTAGATGGAGAGGTCCTTATTGTTAAAAGGGGCATAAACATACAAGCCATTGAGGGGGACAAACAATGAGAGAACATTTTCCACACTCGTTACCATATCAATGGGAAGGTATGCTTTGTCATTATAGATGGTGGAAGTTGCACTAACATTGCTAGTACTTTGATGGTAGAAAAGCTCGGCCTAGCAACAACAAAACAACACACCCTTACAAACTGCAGTGGCTTAATGATGGTTGTGAACTCAAAGCTACCAAGCAAGTCATTGTGCCATTTTCCATTGGCAAGTACAAAGACGAGGTGCTATGTGATGTCATGCCAATGCATGATGGTCACCTCTTGTTAGGGAGGCCATGGCAGTTCGATAGGAGAGTCATCCATGACGGTTATACCAATCGATATACCCTAACTCATGAATCCAAGAAGATCACCGTAGCCTAGCTTTCACCAAAGCAAGTTCACAAATATGAAATACATTTGAGAGAAAGTTTTGAAAAAGGCAAAGAGAGTGACAAAAATTTTGATAAAAAAGTAAAGGAGAGTGAGGTAACTTCTGAGAGAAAATCAAAAGAGGGTGAAAAAGAAGAGAGAAAAAATTGAGCATCTTTGCGAGAGAGAAAGAAATCAAAAAGTGTTTATCGTCAAAAAAGATGGTTCTTGTACTCATGTACAAGGAGAGTTTATTAAGAACCAACAAACTTGACCCAAATCTTTTGAAATCAAAAAGTGTTTATCGTCAAAAAAGATGGTTCCTGTACGCTTTTATATCTTATCCATAAAGGGTATTTATCTTTTAAAATTATAGTATAATCCCAATAGGTTCAAACTTACGTAAGCTTGAAGCCAAATAAGAGTTCAGAAAGCTATATGCATCTAATATAAACAAATTTCTTTTCGACTATATGAAAGGGTACTAACGTGTATTGCCATCTAAAACTGATAAGAACTGGGACTCACATCCATAGATACAATGTCATTTACCAAATAGATCGAGGATAACAAATTCCTTAACACACAAGCATCAAATTTCGAGGTGATACGCTCTAACTCTCTAAATGGCTTTGTTGATAGAAGCTTTGATTGCCCCGATCGTGAATGCAAGCAAGCCTTGTAATCCATATGTTCTAATGATGAAATGATGAAGAAAAGATGACAGTAAGGTAGGGTGCGAAATAGTGTAAGGGTGTGTGAGAATGGTGATGGAAATGGAGATAAGAAGTGATGGGATGAAATGAAGATAGTGATAGTATTCAAAGGATTCAAAAGAGGAACCTATGTTAATAGAACATAGACCCATTCTTTAAAAGAATGTCTTTGAGGGTGGTAAGGACTTAGACCCTTTGGTTATAAAGAACCTAAAGTATAGATGAAAGGAAGACGCCACAAGCAATGAAGCTTGATAAGTCGGATAGTTTTAAAAAGAACAAGTTTGAGAGATAAACTCACGAAGGAAATTTTATACAATTCAAAGATGTGTTTTAAAATGAAATGGGCAGCCCTATTTATAGTTTTTGAAGGGCAGGCTGAAAAGGCTTGTTACATAGTGAATAGGTGACGAATGGGTGTGTAAAGGGGTGGGAATGGTTCGATTAAGGCTGGTGATGATTTGACAGCCTTGGTGCCTCCCTCCAAGCAATTTTCCCTCCAAATATTGGCGCCAAACATGCTTCTTCTTGGCTGGTTATTTGTACCCCTTTGGGAGGGACATGACCCTTCAAGCATTGAGCTGGGAGTGTTAGCTTGAGCTGAGATGAGCTCCTTGAGTTGGGCATGAGCAGAGCTAGCTCAATGTTAGGGCTGTTTTGAGCTTAATCCAAGCTATCCTTAGCTAGTGGAGCTTGTTCTTTAGGAGTCTTTAAGCTTTCTTGAACCAATTGTAGTTGTTTAGATGACAGTATCACACGACAACAATCTTTGAGCTAATTGAGCTTGTTTTGAGCTTCACGAGCTGTCCTTGAGATATCATTCCATCCCTTAAGCTGAGCGGTTCATATGCCTTACAAGAAAACACAAAATAACATAAGTAAAGGTAATTAAACAAGTGAATGATTACATATGATAGAAATATAAATGAAAACATAAGTAACAATGTGGTTTGTACAATGTATTATATGTCAACATGTAATAAGTTGTACATTCTTCCATCTAAGGCCATTTGTCCACCAGAAGCTAAAATGCAGTTATGAGAAAATACTTTCATGAGTTGTTTAGCCTTAGAACGAGTAATGGGTCATGGTGGCATGACGTTGGGGTCATGTGGAACATTCTGGTAATGTGGAGGCATGCTCGTATCACGAGGTTTACATCATACATATGTGTACATTGATTTCCTTTTTAAACTACATAATTATCCAACTAGTCATTTAGACTAATTTATCCAATTAACCATTGTTCGATCAATATTATTATGTGTAAATTCATATTGTAACCTCTTATCAAGACTATAAATGTAACAACCAAGAACTTAGGCTGCTCCAATCCTATTTGAGACTAGCATATATCTTATGCTTGGTCTATGCATGCATGCTATCACTTTACCATAAATCTAATCTTCTATACCATCTATCATAACTACTATAAAGATATCACATCCCAACCAACCATAAAAGAATAAGAAAGGCCCATTACAAAGATTATATATATACATATATACAATCAAGGATGCTTTAAGAGCTTAAAGCATACATATCTACTATGTGCCACCAACTAGGAGATTCCTAATGAAGTTACGAACATAAATATTGACCCTAAGATCATGTTCGAGCTCGAGAGATACTGAAGCTTTTCTACCTGAAATGCAAATGAAAGAATTGAGTAAGCATATGCTTAGTGAGGTACATCCAAGCCGATATTATTATTTTGGATTCAAGTATGTTCTTTCATATGCTCTAAATATTAAACATGATTGCAAGCTTGAATCATAGGGATTCTTATGTCCAGTAAGCATTCAAAGATAACTTAGTTCTTTATTTGAATCTTGAAACAAACAACAGCCACATATTACTTGCAATTCACCAAGAAAGTTAATCATTCTTTTAGCACATGTATATATATATATATACACTATGAGAAATCTGCGAAAACTTAACTACGAGGTTTCAAGTGAATTTACCAAACCCATTCAAGAAATCCTTTAATAGCTTCCACATTCTTTTTAAACTCTTTTGGTTAGTACTTAGATATGTTTGTGTATATGCAATCATTCACTCGAATTAATATTACAACTTAGACTCTTTTAGTTCCATGTAATATCTTAAGTTTATTTCCATTATGGTTTAGCTTAGCTTCTAATCACCAATCATCACATATCAAAATCATCAATTTCTTATTGTAACTATCCAACCAATTGCAACTCTTTTTATTGGTTCTAAAACACACATGTAAGCATTCTAGCAAGTATTATTTAAATTGAGTTTTCAGAGGTTTCCATAACTACCTTATAATTTATACATCAATTACCAACTAAATCGTTATTAATCTTATAAACTTTCTTGGATTCTTTAACAATAATCTATTAATACAATATATGTTTGTTTATGACTTTACCAAATGCTTATCATGTATAAAACTTGATTTCCCAATACCAAGATTTACTTCTTAACCTAATATAGTTTTAATTATAGGTCTTAACCTGACCAATTGTTCGAACAACCTTCCCAAGTCTTAGGTTTCAAACAACTTTTAGTTCCAAGACCCATTAGGTATATATGTTATAACAAATTTCATCGATTACCAGATATCATAGCCTCCAGATTCTAATTGAGTCTCCACCCTTTATTACAGTTAAACCCAAATTATCGTATAAATATTAATTGCATTACAAACGAGTTCTATAGAAATTCAGTATATTAGCTTTTAGGTTTATTATTCAACTTAAGCAATACATTAAGTCAAAGCATATTATCACATCAGTTACTTGATTCCCATCCCTACTTCTTTTGTCTCCTAAGAGACTAACATTATTATAAGCACTAACCATCTTATTCACCCTCTTTAATATTAATTAAGTGTCCTTCCAATTTGTCAACCATTCTATTTTATAAGTTTTGTGCAATCATTCCTTTTATTTGATAATCCACTCCCACCAATCACTCAACAAATAAATTGATCGATCTTCGATTAGATCAATTCTTACCAAACTACTACATCTGTTCAAATTGTACTTTTATGTCCATTAAAACATTTAATTTAACCGGGCTTTGGAAAAGTCCGAGTATATAGTATCGAAGTAAAACACACTACTTACTTGAAACCCAAGTATTCAAACATGGATAACCAAACCTTCTAATGTCACAAGATTTCCTCTGAATCATGCAAGGATTATCAAATCTAAACATATTGAGCGTATAACTAAGAACTCATAGATTATCATGCAAATTCCAATTTTTCAACTTATCAAAACTAGCTTAAAACATCTCAAGTTAAGCAAAGATTCAAATAGCCTAGGGTTTTGTTCGAACCACAAGGAACCCCGTTAATTAAAACATCTCAAGTGATCAAACATACTTAAAATGTTTGATGTGAGAACATCAACACCAGCACCTAACCCGGAGATCATGCCAACAGGACCTATTACTCGATGTAAGGCTAAGTTATTCAGGGAAGTTCTTTCACTTAGATGCATTCAAGCTTCCAACGTGTTTCTCAATGTTTTAGCCTTAGATAATAAGTTCTTCAATGCGTTACATGTTGATATATGACATATTAAGTACTTATACATAGTTTATATTCATATGCATATTATTTACTAGGTTAAGTATGTTTTCCTTATGTTTTTTCAGCATTTATATGCGTATTATTTGTTTTTACAACAACACAATAAAGCTTTGTAGCTAAGGACCTTCCAACTAGCTCGATTGAAGCTCAACAATAGGTGTGTAGCTCAACTCAGCTCAAAACAGCCCACAAGCATGTTTTCAGCTCATTCCAGCTCCAACACTCCAAATCAGCTCAATTCAAGCTCAACTAGCTCACCTTCAGCTCTAGTAGCTCAACTCTAGCTAATGAGTCCAATGGTAGCTCAAACATAGAGGGACATTTACCTACACTTAGGATAGTGTCCTACAACAAGGTGCATCAAGCTAAAAGCTCCAGCAGCTCCCCAAGCATGGAGTCCACACATGGAAACCTTGGTGCATGCGTGTGTGCATGAGTGGCAGATTGTGGATAAGGCCAAGGGTTTTTTTTTGAATTTTGAACAACTGAGATGTGCAATTGATTCAAAATTCGGATTTCCCTCTTCACCATGGGCAGATTTGATTTTTGAATTATTGGAGTAGTTTTCTTTTGAATTTGAATTATTTGCATGTGCATAATAATTCAAATCAGATTTTCCCTCTTGTACTTTCTTATAAATAAACTTCTATGCCATTGAATTAGAGGTCGATGAATAAATTTTACTTTGTAAGAATTTCTCTCAATTTGGTTCTTCATTGAACTTTTCAGACATTTTCAAGTATTGTACTTGTGTTGTCTAAACCAGATACTTTTGGTTCTTGATTTGCTAATCAATGGGTCCAAGTCCTTCGAGCACTGAATGTATAAGGTTCAAGTTTATACTCTCTATAGTATAGGTTCTTCCTTGTTCCTCGTTCTTTAATTTTACTTAATTTCCAGCAACCTTCTTCACCATTTTCCACCGTTGTCATCTTCTTCAAAGCTTCATTAACAGCCAGATTTCCATCCACCGTTTTCACCACTTTAATCTTACATAATAACATCAAATTTCAGCCCCTTAAACATTGTTCCTCGTCCTCCTTATATCAATCATTTTAGGTTATCAAAGATACTTTCAAACTTTATGCATAGCTTGACAAATTAATACAATGCAACATAGCAATAGTTGTCCCATAATTGATTTCTTTGCATTTTTGTATTATTAATATGTATTTGACCAAAACACAAATCAAGTAACTCTTTAACATGCACAATCTACCATTCAACCAAGCAATCTATTTTACTATTCAATACATAAATTATAGATATTCATAGTAAGTCATATGATATCAATCAATCGATTCTCAATTGTATAAAGTATAAATCATTCATCGATTCATTCTCATATACATGCTTAAAAGAATCATCTCATATTATTTAAGTAATAGTCGAATGAAACTTGTTAAACATTACTTGATAGGTAAGTTACTATGTTTCCTTCTTAATTTAACAATTTCCATTACATTTGTTTGTTATAATAGCCTTGCGAATTGAATTCCAGTCTAGACACACGAGTCCCTAACCAACTGTCACCCATGAAATAACATATGCTACTCGCAGTATCGGCCAATCCCTCATACTATCGTCAAATGACCACATACACATCCCTCCTACTGTCACCCAATAGGACCACTGTCCCGGACCGTAGTCCACCTCGACACTGAGCTCTATGGACTCTATGGCATGCCAACTATATCTACAACTGACTCGAGACTAGGGCTTTACATTAATCATTTTTCTTTTCAAAAGGTGAGCTTAGCTCCATTCGGTTTAGACATTATTATGTATCACCCTTTTCTCAAATAGAGTTCAATCAGAATCATTTGGAGAGCTATATCTCTTTCATTGTGATCGAAGGCTCATAGCCAGATCCATTCATCAATAATTCATGACTTTTATCATATTGAATCATCAATTACTCATATAGGGTACAAACATATATTCACCAATGTGAACTTTAAGCCTTTATTTTGCTTGTTCAAATGACTTTATAACCCAAAGATTTCAATTGATAATTTATTCATAACTTGCTTATAATATAACATGCTAAAAGTTTCACTTTCTAGCTTTTCCTTGGTCTAAACATAACAAATAATACAATCACATATTAGGTCATTTCCTAATAATCATTCATTTTCTAAACAACTCACAAATCATGAATATACACAATTTAATTCAAGCAAGTCATGAATACACACAACTTCATTCAAACAGTCCCAAATTTATTCGGGTCTTAACAAAATAGTTTCAAATTGTTTTCATTCACAATTATTCACATCCAACAGTCCCTTTTAAGACCTTATCAACTTCTCACTCTTACAACCAGCTCCTCCCCTGCTTTCATTAGTGTCAAGACAGCCCTTACAATATCTTTTATTAGAAAAACAGTCCATGTTTAATGCACACTATTTTTACAAGTTCAAAACAGCCCAACAACTTCAAAACTAGTATATTTTCTACAACATTTTAATCCTTAGCTTACAAAATAATTTATACATTATCATACATGGAAATGTTTTACCTTAACAGCCTTGTTTTCTTATACTTATAACAACATGATCAAAACAGCCCACAAGAATTTCTAAATGCATTAAATAAGGCCTCAATACACGCATTTCACATAAAAATATTAAACTGTCCACTAATTGGACAATTCAGCCCACCAGCATCTAAAAACAACCTTTATAGCCTTGTAAAAAAATGCTTTTATGCCCTATTACAAAAGTATACATTTAATTAATCAAATCAATCTAATGTTAAGTTACCACATTTTCAAAACAGTTTTACATTTCACAATATAAGCATAAAGGTGTCCAATTAGCTTAGACTTAGCTAAAGGCATATACATACCATGCGGCATAACCTTAGACTTAGCTTTATTGCATGTGACACATCACTCACATATTCGTTCAACGTCTCTTCTCATCTTCGGCCAAAACAAGTGTTCATTCAGAATATGTAAGGTCATGGTAACTCCAAAGTGTCCCATAAGTCCACCTTCATGTGCTTCTCGAACTAGAATTTCCCGGATAGAACCTCGAGGAATATAGATTCATCTATCCTTGAAAAGGTATCCATCATGTCGGTAGTACTTTTCATCTGCACATTTTTCACACAAACTAAACTTTTCTCCAAAGTCAATGTCAGTTGCATAAAGGTCTTTAATAAAAGAAACCCAAATTAAATGATAATTTAGAAAATTAAGAAGTACATACCTTTGGGACAAAGCATCTGCCACAACATTATCCTTGCCTTTCTTGTAACGGATGACATAAGGAAAGGATTCCAGAAATTCTACCCACTTGGCATGTCGACTATTCAACTTGTGCTGACTGGTAATGTGCTTCAATGCTTCATGGTCAATGTGGATGATAAACTCTTTCAGCAAAAGGTAGTGCTGCCATGTCTCAAGAGCTCAAATAAGTGCATACAACTCTTTGTCGTATATCGGGTAATTCAATGTAGCTCCACTTAACTTCTCACTGAAATATGCAATAGGTCGCTTTTCTTGTGTTAAGACTCTCCAATTCCAAAACCCGAAGCATCACACTCAATCTAGAACATCTTGTCAAAGTTTGGCAAAGCTAACATCGTTGCTTTCATCAAACAGTCCTTTATTGAAAGAAATGCATCTTTTTGTTTCTTACCCCAATTGAAGATGGATTTATTCTTAATAATACCGGTTAATGGGGCGGTAATGGAACTGAAGTTTGGCACAAACTGTCGATAAAAACTCGCAAGTACATGGAAACTTCTCACTTGGCTTACTGATGTCGACCTTTGACATTCTTGAATTGCCCTTATCTTTTTAGGATCAACTTCCACACCCTGCGAACTAACAATAAAGCCTAAAAAGGTAAGCTTGTTAGTACAAAATACACATTTTTAAGGATTACCGAATAGTCGTTCCCTTCTTAGAGTGCTAAAAACATTTCTCAAATGTTCTTCACGTTCATGCAATGTCTTGCTGTAAATTAAGATATCATCAAAATAAACAACACAATACTTAACGATGTAGGGTCGGAGCACATGATTCATCAACCTCGTGAATGTACTAGGTGCATTGGTTAAGCCAAAAGGCATTACCAACCATTCGTACAAACCTTGTTTGGTCTTGAATGTTGTCTTCCACTGGTCTCCTTCCTTCATTCGAATCTGATGATATCTGCTCTTTAAGTCAACTTTAGAGAAGATACTCGCACCACACAACTCATCTAACATGTAATCGAGGTGAGGAATGGGATGCCGATACTTGATAGTAATTTGATTCACTGCTCGACAATCCACACACATTCTCCAAGTTTCGTTCTTCTTAGGCACCAACAAGACTGTTACAGCACATGGACTCAAGCTTTCTCGAATGTAACATTTCTCCATCAACTCACTAATTTTCTTTTGAAGTTCCTTCGTTTCTTCAGGATTACTTCGATATGTTGGTCTATTCAGAATACTGGCTCCTGAAATAAAGTCAATCTGATGTTCAAAGCCACGAATCGGGGGTAATCCACTGGGCGTTTCATCCGAAAAGACATCTTCAAATTCCTGCAAAAGAGTCGAAATAAAAGTAGGTAAATCATCAAGAATGTTAGTAAATAAGCAATTTTCTTTAAAAATCAAAATAAGCAAAGTTTTCTGAGAAGATAGATGTTTCATGATTTCTTTTCCACTTGCAAAGACGTTCATCTTTTTCTTCCCTTTCATTGCTTCTATGCTCTTTTTCAGACATGCTTGATCTTCATTCACTTGGCTTGGTGTTAAAGGTGCCAAAGTGATCTTTTTACCTCCATGTGAGAAAGAATACCGATTGGTGTATCCGTAATGTATCGCTCGCTTGTCGAACTGCCACGGTCTTCCAAGTAACAAATGGCTTGCATCCATAGACACCACATCACAAAGAACCTTATCCTTGTATTTTCCAATGGAAAATGGAACCATCACTTGCTTGGTGACCTTCAATTCACCTCCATAGTTTAGGCACTGAAATTTGTAAGGGTTTGGGTGCTTTGTCGTTTTCAAACCTAACCTGTCAACCATAAGAGTACTTGCAACATTAAGACAACTTCCTCCATCAATAATCACAATACATACCTTATCATTCACATGACATCTCGTGTGAAAGATGTTTTCACGTTGTTGCTCATCTTGTGACATTTGGACGTTTAGACTCTGTTTGACAACAAGAATCTCACCATCTGCTGCCAACTCAATATCCTTTTCTTCGTCCTCATTTGAATGTTATGGTTCATCTTCTCCATGATCGGACTCAATGTCTCCATTGTCTAACAGTAACATCGTACTCCAGTTTGGACATTGGCTTGCTACATGTCCTCATCCAAGGAACTTGAAACATTGAATGTCCCTCGTGCGTTCATGAGTAACAACTTGCATTCCTCTACCAACGTCTACAACGGGTGGCTTCGTTTTGCTCGATTCTGCTTTAATTTGAAGAGGTGCTGACTTCCATAAATTATTTTGATTGAAACGAGGGTTAGAAAAATTATTAAATAAACTATTACCTTGGGAAGAAGATTTCTTCCTTCGCTGACATTCAACTTTGATCGCCATATGCACCATCTCGTACAACTCAACACAATGTTGCAATTCTACAACATTGGCAATCTCCTGGTTAAGTCCGGATAAGAAACGTGCCATGGTTGCTTCTCTATCCTTCTCGATGTTTGCACGAATCATGGACATCTCCATTTCTTTAAAGTAGTCTTCAACGCTCCTATTGCCTTATTTTAAAGTTTGCAACTTTTGGAACAAGTCTCGATGATAATGAGATGGTACAAATCGCCTCCGCATGATTCTTTTCATTTAGAGCCATGTTGTGATTGACCCTTCACCTGTTCTTCTTCGTGTACTCATTAATTGATCCCACCAAATTAATGCATAGTCCACGAACTCCATTGCTGTCAAGCGCACCTTTCTTTGTTTAGAATAGTTGTAACTATTGAACACATGTTCTACTTTGCTTTCTCGTGCAAGATATGCATCTGGATCTATTTTTCCTTGAAAAAGGGTTTGGAAACTCGAATATTGTTCAGATTGTAATCAGGTTGTGCACGCCCTCCATGGTTTGTAGGGGCATTCGGCCTTGGTGATTGGTCCACTTCATCTTCATCGTTGTTTTCGTCATTTGTATTGATTTGGGACCCTTCAAGTCTGTCCAATCTTCCATGTAATGTTCGAGTTCAGCCTTTAATAATTTTTGCAATTCTCGAATCATGGCCTGCATTTGAAGATTCGGTTGTCCTCCATCATGATGTACACCGCTTGTACCTGTCATTGTTAGTAAAAAAACAAAGAAAACCTCACTTGCACACTCACAAAAGTCTCACAATTCACTCCAAGGAAAATAGATATGGCACTCCACTCTATGCTCGGGTTTCACTCGGGAAAAGATTATTATAGCTTTTTCCCCTACCTGTTCTCACACGCTCGTGATGCCTTTTTCCACTCCTTCTCTCATGATTAGTTCTTTAAGGAACTAATGTAGAATTAATCAAAACTGTCAAGTGTGTCAGCTTAAAAAAATAACAGTTAGTAAACAAAAGGAAATTAATGTAAAGATAGGCTTAGAAATAGAAATAAAATAAAGAAATGGGTGACTTACTACATAGAAACGCTTACAACTTTCCTACACCGAGTAATAAAATTTTTGTTAAGCTCAGTTGATGTTGTAATGTTCGCTGTTGTAGAACACATTGCCATTGCAATTCCTTTCATCATTTTCAATTCTTGAAGTGCTTTTCTTCTTGCTTTTTGTTTAAACTTTTCAAAACTGATTTTTCTTCTTTTTAATTTTTGGATTTTTTTTTTAATTTTGAATTTCTCTTTTTTTTGACTTTGCACTCACAAGAATGATTTCTTACTTGAATCCAACCTAAGCTCTGATACCATATGTTACGAGGCTACCCGTTGAAGAAGGCTTCCATTGATTGTGTCGAATCTAGGATCGAAGTAAGATTTCCTGCGTAGAAGTGTAGCTGCAAAAGAAGATGCTAATAGTAGAATCCATGGTGTTTAAGGGATTTCATGTCTATATGTAGGATGAAAGAGGTTAAATGATGACTAGAAATTTGGTTGAAGGAAAAGGTTGAAGATGAAGGCTTGAAGAAGATGACAATGGTGGAATTTGGTTGCTGGAAATTTTAGTGAAGAAAAAAGGGTTTCAGTTGCTGGAAAATGACATAAAAACAAGAACAAGGAAGAACCTATACAATAAAGTGTATAAACCCGAACCTTATACGTTCAATGCTCGAAGGACTTGAACCCATTGATTAAAAAACCAAGAACCCAAAGTATATGATTGTAGACAACACAAGCACAAGAATTGAAGAAGTTTGAAAAGTTCAATGAAGAACCAAGTTGAGAGAAATTCTCACAATGTAATTTGAATTCATGTAATGGTCACTTTTACATCGTTTTATGAAGTATATATAAAGAAATACAGGAGGGAAATCAGAATTCTTTAAAATTCAAAAAGAAACTACCTATTCTAATCTAAGCGTGGCAGATAGGAAGTTGATAATTTAAAATGATCTAAAGGCTGATTTTTGAAGTGTTTACAAATCAAAATCAGATCAGCCTTTAAAGCAGCGCCTAAATGAAGAGGGAACACTTGAATTTCAAACAAAATGCAAGTGGCAATTATTTGAATTCAAACTTCTCGGCCTCATCCTTGAAAATTCCGCCCATTGCGTTGAGAGGGAGTTCAAATCTGCCACACACATGCACACACATGTGTCAAGGTTGCCGTGTGTGGACGCCATGCTTGGGGAGCTGCTGGAGCCTTTAGCTTGATGCACCTTGCTGTAGGACACTCTCTTAAGTGTAGGTACATGTCCCTCCATGTTTGAGCTACCCTTGGACTCATTATCTAGAGTTTAGCTACTGGAGCTGAAGGTGAGCTAGTTGAGCTTGAGTTGAGCTGACTCGGAGTGTTGGAGTTGAAACGAGCTGAAAAAAACATGCCTGTGGGCTGTTTGGAGCTGAGTTGAGCTACACAAGTATTAAGGAGCTTCAATCGAGCTTGTTGGAAAGTCCTTAGCTGCCAAGTTTTATTGTATTGCTGTAAAAACAAAATAAACACATATAATTACTAGAAACATAATATAAACTCACCTAACTTAGTAAATAATATGCATATAAATATATACTAAGTATAAGTACTTAATATGTCACATATCAGCATGTAACACATTGAAGAACTTATTATCTAAGGCTGAAACATTGAGAAATAAGTTGGAAGCTTCAATGCATTTAAGTGAAAGAACTTCCCTGAATAACTTAGCCTTATATTGAGTAATAGGTCATGCTGGCATGCCCTCCAGATTAGATGGTGTTGATGTGCTCACATCAGATCACAACTAGCAAAGACCCGAAGGAGTTTCCTAGTGGGCCTATGACTCATGCTAGGGCCAAGAAGTTCCAAGAAGCTATGGGAAATTTGTTTAGTCAAAGCTTGAAGTTGAAAGAGGAAACACCAACTTTGATTGAACAATGCAGCATCCTACTTATGCATGATTTTGTATGAGTTTCTCCAAGTCATTTATATTTAATTTCAGCATATGTACATGAATAAATAAGTCTTTGTGTTCATTTAAACATTCTTATTCATTTATGCTTGTTTAGAACATTTAAGCTTGTTAGTTTAATTAATGCATGTCAGTTCATTAATGCATGACAGTTTACTTAAAGCATGTTAGTTTTCTTATGTTTGTGAATTCATTTAGTATGTGAGTTATTTAATTAAACTATTTCATTCAATGTAACTAGTTCTATTAATTTAGCTAACTCATTAAAATTGTTTTGGCATTTACTTTCTTTTTAATAAATAAGTTGTTTCTAATGGATGGTTAATGTGTTTCAGTTAAGGTCTAAGCATGGATAGATGGTTGGTCACGTTTTCCCAAGTTGATAAAGCATTCAAGAGGAATTACACCACTTGAAGACAATTGAAGGCTGTCGGTTACAAAAAAGTTACAAGGCATTCAAGAGCTCTTAAAGCACCACTTAAAGAGCTACTTAAACACTAATTAAGAGCTACTTTATCATCCCTTAAAGCTTATCAGTTTTGAACTCAAAGAAGATACACAATTAAAGCCTCTTTATCATCTTTTAAAGGAGAATGAATGACACTCCACCAAGCTTGGCAGCTCAAGGGTTTCTTCCATGTTAACGATATGTATGTCTACATTCATCCTAAGAATGTCCACATTCATCCTTCAACACCAAGCTTTTCGACTGCCTATTGGAGATGGATAACCGACACTTTATTAGGCCTTTAACACCATCATAATGAGTTTTTAATCTTTTTCTAGGCCATTCAATTTGTTGTTGCCTTACACTTATAAATAGACACCCAATTTTTCTTGTAAAAACAACTTTTTGGCTTATATTAAACTTGAGAGTGTTTCTCTTTCAAATTTCTTGCTGAACTTTATCAGCTTACAAGATTGTTCTTGTGGCATTCTTTCCTCTTCCATTTTCATTATATTGTTGGTTCCTAGTTTATATAACTAGTGGGTCACAATCCGTATACCCTTCTACCCAATACACGACTAAGAACTCTTAAGGAACGATTCTACACTATTTAGTGTTGGTTCCTCCTTTGTTCATAATGCACCTCTTGTTGCATTTCTATTTCCCTACACCTATCATCCACACAACCAATTTAAAACTCTTACTTGAATCACGATCGAGCAAACTTGGATAACAATCCGGCCACCATACAACTGGATTCGTATCAACTTACCTCTATCCTCAAATTCAAGAACAAAATGTTATTTAACA
Source organism: Hibiscus mutabilis (assembly GCA_019671005.1). Lineage (NCBI taxonomy): Eukaryota > Viridiplantae > Streptophyta > Magnoliopsida > Malvales > Malvaceae > Hibiscus > Hibiscus mutabilis. Next base: position 14,554,370 of record CM033725.1, read on the forward strand.
CATCGGATACACAAATTTCTCATGATGGACTCACCTCCACCAAATCTCACTTTAGCTGGGAATGGGCTCACCCCTACCCCATCGTGCTAGGCTTACCCCTAACACACAACAATAGGCTTACGCCTATTGTAAGAAACCGAAGAATACCATCAGCCCGAGTAGTCGTACTGCTATACCTCAAGAGTCGCGGAGCGATCGACTTTATCTTATAGTGCACTTAATCCTATGGCATGCCAACTATATCTGATACTTTCTCACTTGCGTTACATAGCCAATATATAATTTTTAAATACATTTACTTATTGTTTTCTAATGAATTTCTCAAACTGTTTCATATGTGAAACCACATTACCAAAGGCAACAACACATTCCCTTCAATGAACAAATCTCAATTTTCATAGGCATTCATTTACTTTATTAAACATTGCATATTAACCCAAAACAATGCATTTACCGTAAGTAAAACAAACCATGTTTAAAACCAAAACATGAAATTCGCAATATCATATCAAAGCCAATAACCAAGCGAAAAATGGGAAACTTGCACTTGAGTTCAGTTAATCTTGTTAGGCTACAACTAAACTCCCATGATCCACCGATCAAACCTTTAAAGAGCTTTAACGCATTTATACACTCACCGATACACTTCACTTTGGTTGCCAATGTGAATCAAGCCTCTAAAATGCAACATAGACAACTAGGCAACCTTGCCTTGATCGTCCTATATTTTAAACAAATAAAACCAAAGGGAAAATGCATCACTATGCATTCTAATCATTACCAAACAACGAGCCCCTGATCCTCAATATTACCTTCCAAAAATTAGCCGAAACTACCAAAATCAACATCAATCTTCGTTCAACCAATATCTAACAACAAACAAATGATTTAACATTCAATCCACATCAAAAACACTTCCTAAACATCCTTATATCTCCAGCAACTCAAAAACACTCATAACAACCGCAAAACTACTAATAACTCATCTAAAAATAAACTAATCAAATAGTTTTGGGATTTATTTCAATAATATCATTTCACATTATGATTACCTTATCAAAACATGAATTTACCCAATCAAAATCTCCAGGTTTCATCAACTTAAACAAATCTTTAAGAAAATCGTCAAAATCTCCATAAAGAAATGGATTCTTGAAATCCATTGCAAAATTAAGTTAAAATCAATCAAATATTAGTCAACTACTAGGGAAAGAACCTTATTTTAAGAGAGGGAAATGATATTCACCTTTGAAGAAACTCCCAGCAAAATTGATGTAAGAATTTCCTTGAAATCCAACTTGTGAAATTAATGAAATCTTTGAGAAATTCTTTTGAGGTTTTGTCAGTAGTCAAAAGTAGAATCAAATGATGATTTCTCCATAGAAAATCAGCAAAGAAATTTGGAGTCATGTTTGGAAATTGAGATAGAATGTGAGGGAAAATAATGAGAGAAAATGAGATAAAATTAGAAAGAATAGGAAATTGATTTAAAAACCAATTAACTGTCAATTCCTTAATCAATTAAGGTGGTCATTTTCTGATTAAGAACATTTAGAAATAATTTCTCTCTAAGGATTCTTAGTATTGATCCATTTACAAAATAGTCACTAACCCAGTTTTACAAAGTTTATATTTTAGTCAGTAACTTGAAAATCCATTTAATTCGATTAAATTGGCCTTTAATTAAAACCTGATAATGTTTAAGATAATAATTAACACCCTTTAAAAATTCAACCCTTTGTTAATTATTAAAAATTCTTATTTGTAGATTTTAATTTACCTAAAGCATATTTAATTCATTAACTCAGTTCAACTGGTCTGAATCAAACCTGGCAAAACCCCTAAACCTTCTAACCCTATTTTTGGTTTGTTACACGCCATCTGATAATGGTTCTAGTAGAGAGGAGTTCATCGACATCATTCTTGATAACGGCCATGCCTCCTTTATTTGGCATACACTAGGCATGACACACCCACGAGCTATCCGAAGGATGATAAAGTCTACCGGGAAGAAACATTGAATGTGGAACTTACATTATATTCACCAAGCAAATCCAACTTGTAAGCATTATCGTTCACTTTCTCCAACATTTGAAAAGGACCATCTCCTCGTGGTAACAACTTCGATCTCTGTTGTGCTGGAAATCGTTATTTTCGAAAATGAACCCAAATCCAATCTCTAATGTCAAAGGTAACACATTTGTGTCCTTTATTCGCTTGTTGTTCATATTACTAGGTTCTTCTCTCGATATTCTCCTTAACTTGCCGATGAAGTCTCTGTACAAATTCAGCTTTGGCTTTGACATCTTTATTCACAACCTGTTCAAGAGGCAAAGGAAAAAGATCAATAGGAGTCAAGGGATTAAAACCATATACCACTTCGAATGGTGAATGCTTTGTTGCTGGATGAACAAAATGATTGTAGGAAAACTCGATGTGAGGCAAGCATTCTTCCCAAGTCTTTATGTTCTTTCAGATGATGGATCGCAGTAACGTGGACAAGACACGGTTCACAACCTTTGTTTGACCGTCCGTCTGTGGATGGCAAGTTATAGAAAACATCAACTTCGTTCCTATCTTGCTCCAAAGTGTCCTCCAAAAGTGGCTCAGAAACTTGACATCTCGATCTGAAACAATCAACCTCAGAACTTCATGCAATCTAACCACTTCCTTGAAAAACAAATTGGCCACATTGGTTGCACCATCTACCTTGTGGCAGGCTATGAAATGCGCCATCTTGGAAAATCTATCCACAACAACAAATATGTTATCTCGTCCTGTCTTCATCCTCGGTAAACCTAACACAAAATCCATAGAAATATCCACCCAAGGTGCGTTAGGAATAGGTAAAGGCATTACTTACCGTGCGGTAGAACCTTTGATTTGGCCTTCTTACACGTAACACAACGATCACATATCCGTTCAACGTCTCTTCTCATCTTCGTCCAAAATAGATGCTCTTTTAGAATGTGCAATGTCTTGGTGACTCCGAAATGTCCCATAAGTCCACATTCATGTACTTCTCTAACTAGAATTTCCTTGATAGATCATCGACGAATACATATTTGTCCTTCCTTGAAAAGGTATCCATCATGTTGATAGTACTTTTCATCTGCACCTTTTTCACACAAACTAAACTTTTCTCCAAAGTCAAGGTCAGTTGCATAAAAGTCTTTAATAAAAGAAAACCCAATTAAATGAGAATTCAAAAAATTAAGAAGTACATACCTTCGGGACAAAGCATCTACCACAACATTATCCTTGCCTTTCTTGTAATGGATGGCGTAAGGAAAGGATTCCAGAAATTCTTGGCACGTCGTCTATTCAACTTATGCTGACCGGTAATGTGCTTCAGTGCTTCATGGTTAGTGTGGATGACAAACTCTTTCGGCAAAAGGTAGTGCTACCATGTCTCAAGAGCTCGAATAAGTGCATACATCTCTTTGTCATATGTCGGGTAATTCAACGTAGCCCCACTTAACCTCTCACTAAAATATGCAATAGGTCAGTTTTCTTGTGTTAAGACAACTCCAATTCCAATACCCGAAGCATCACACTCAATCTCGAATATCTTGTCAAAGTTTGGCAAAGCTAACACGAATGCTTTGATCAAACACTCCTTAATGGCAAGAAAGGCATCTCCTTGTTCCTTACCCTAATTGAAAATGGAATTCTTCTTAATAATCCCGGTTAAGGGGGCAGTAATGGAACTAAAATTTGGCATGAACCATCGATAGAAACTTGCAAGCCCATGGAAACTTCTTACTTGTCTTACTGATGTCGGTCTTGGTCATTCTTGAATTGCCTTTATCTTTTCAGGATCAACTTCCACACGCTGTGCACTAACAATAAAGCCTAAGAAAGTAAGCTTGTTAGTACAAAAGACATATTTATGGAGATTATCGAATAGTCATTCCCTTCTCAAAGTGTTAAGAACATTTCTCAATTGTTATTTATGTGCCTGCCATGTCTTGCTGTAAATTAAAATATTATCAAAATAAACAACACAATACTTACCGATGTAAGGTCAGAGCACATGATTCATCAACCTCATGAATATACTAGGTGCATTAGTTAAGACAAAAGGCATTACCAACCATTCATACAAACCTTGTTTGGTCTTGAATGTTGTCTTCCACATGTCTCATTCCTTCATTCGAATCTGACGATATCCGCTCTTTAAGTCAACTTTAGAGAAGATACTCGCACCACACAACTCATTTAACATGTCATCGAGACGAGGAATAGGATGCCGATACTTGATAGTTATCTGATTCACTGCTCGACAATCCACACACATTCTCCAAGTTCTGCCCTTCTTAGGCACCAACAAGACTGGTACAGCACGCGGACTCAAGCTTTCTCGAATGTAACCTTTCTCCATCAACTCACTGATTTGCTTTTGAAGTTTCATTGTTTCTTCAGGATTACTTTGATATGTTGGTCTATTCGAAATGGTGGCTCATAGAATAAAGTCAATTTGATGTTCAACGCCACGAATCAGGGGTAATCCACTAGGCGTTTCCTCCGGAAAGACATCTTCAAATTCCTGCAAAAGATTCAAAATAGAAGCAGGTAAATCATCATGAATGTTAGTCAATAAGCAATTTTTTTATACTTTAAAATAAGCAAAGTTTCCTGAGAGGAAAGATGTTTCTTGATTTCTTTTCCGCTAGCAAAGACGTTCATCTTTTTCTTCCCTTTCTTTGCTTCAATACTCTTCTTCAAACTAGCTTGGTCATCATTCACTTGGCTTGGTGTCAAAGGTGCCAAAGTGATCTTTTTATGTCTATGCGTGAAAGAGTATTGGTTGGTGTATCCATCGTGTATTTCTCACTTATCGAACTGCCACGGACGTCAAAGTAGCAAATGACTTGCACCCATGGACACCACATCGCAAGGAACCTCATCCTTGTACTTTCCAATAGAAAATGGTACAATCACTTGGTTGGTGACTTCCAATTCACCCCGATCATTCAACCATTGTAATTTGTAAGGATTGGAGTACTTTGTCATTTTCAAACCTACCCTGTCAAGCATAAGAGTACTTGCAACATTAGTATAACTTTCTCCATCAATAATCACAATACATACCTTATCATTCACATGACATATCGTGTGAAAGGTGTTTTCACGTTGCTGCTCATCTTGTGACATTTGGACGTTTAGTCTCCGTTTGACAACAAGAATCTCACCATATGCTGCCAACTCAATATCCTCTTCTTTGTCCTCCTTCGAAAGTTCCGGTTCATCTTTTCCATGACCAGACTCTATGTCACCATTTCTAACAGTTCTGGTTCATTTGCTACCAACTCAATATCCTATTCTTTGTCATATTTCGGGTAATTCAACGTAGCTCCACTTAACTTTTCACTGAAATATGCAATAGTTTGCGTTTCTTGTGTTAAGACAGCTCCAATTCCAATACCCAAAGTATCACACTCAATCTCGAACATATTGTCAAAGTTTGGTAAAGTTAACACCGGTGCTTTGATCAAACACTCCTTTATTGCAAGAAAGGCATCTTCTTGTTCCTTACCCCAATTGAAGATGGAATTCTTCTTAATAATCCAGTTAAGGGGGCAGTAATGGAACTGAAATTTGGCACGAACCGTCGATAGAAACTTTCAAGCCCGTGGAAACTTTTCACTTGGCTTACTGATTTCGGTCTTGGTCATTCTTGAATTTCCTTTATGATGTGATCACAACTAGCAAAGACCCAGAGGAATTTCCTAGTGGGCCTATGACTCGTGCTAGGGCCAAGAAGTTCCAAGAAGCTATGGGAAATTTGTTTAGCCAAAACTTGAAGTTGAGGGAGGAAACACAAGCTTTGATTGAACAATACATCAGCCTACTTGTGCGTGATTTTGCATGAGTTTCTCTAAATTTTATATTTAATTTTAGCATATGTGCATGAATAAATAAGGCTTAATGTTCATTAAACAATATTATTCATTTATGCTTGTTTAAAACATTTAAGCTTGTAGGTTTATTTAAGTTAGTTTAATTAATGCATGACAGTTTATTAATGCATGTTAGTTCATTTAAGGCATATTAGTTTATTTATGTAAGTTCATTTGGTGTGTTAGTTACTTAATTAAACTAGTTCATCCACTGAAACTAGCTTATTTAATATGTTTTCAGCATTCACCTTCATTTTAATGAATAAATTGATATCTAAAGGTTATTTTTGTCATTTCGGCTAGGATATTCATTGGGAACATATGGTTGATCATCTTCTCAAGGTTGACAAGGCACTACCACCAATTGAAGTCACTTGAAGAACCATCAAGGCTGATCGGTTACAAATACAAATGCTTGAGAGCAATTAATGTAACACCCCCTACCACAGGTTAGTAGCAAACCGGCTCGGGAGCGTTACCAAGCAGGAACAAGGCATTACAATACAAGCAAGAACAAGAAAAAGGCAAGAATAGATTAACTTATCCCTATTAGATGAGTTACTTAACTAGCAAGCAACCAAGTATACTTGACTTGTCAAGCAAGCAAAGCCATATATTGATTTTAAGTCATTATAGGGCATTCGAATAGGCCATTAAAATGTTTGCTTTCATGCTTACATTATAGGTTACTACTTTCATGATTCATTTTGTATATTCCATCCATGATATCATACAGCATTCGAATGGCCTAAGTGTACAAGCATGCTTCCTTTCATTTCATTGTCCCTAGATTTATACATGTAATATTTCATACCTAAATTACTAAACTTGATCATTTAAACACACAATTGCATGTAACTAGTTTCCAAACATCTAGACCATTCGGCCTTTACCATACAAATACACAATAACACTTACAACAGGGTATGTTCACACACAAGTGTCTACATAATTACCAAGGCATTCGAATGGTTCAATGTAAACTAGATCAAACACTTGATCATTCCATTTGTATATATATATATATATATATATCCATATGTGCAGCAAAACATCATTCCATTACATGAAATTTAAGTTCAATACATGTTTCACATTATCAACCAAGTTCGTAACATAATAGGCCCACTCAAGAACACACATATATACAAGTTCAAGTATTCCAAATGCATGCATAGTTCACTATATACAATCTAAGTGCCACCAACTAGGGGAGTACAAAACAAGTATGATCCATACTTTAGCTATGCTTGTGTCTTGCTTCGAGCTCGAGAAATCAAGCTTCAAGATCAAGCAACAATCAAATCTCTTATCCAGTAGTTGGGAAGAATAAAAACAAGAATGATAAGTACAAGAATGTACTTAGTGAGGTAGTAACTATGTTACGAGGCTACCCGTTGAAGAAGGCCTCCATTGATTGTGTCAGATCTAGGATCGAAGTAAGATTTCCTGCGTAGAAGTGTGGCTGCAAAAGAAGATGTTGATAGTAGAATTCATGATGTTTAAGGGACTGGAATTTGATGTTTTTGTCTAGGATGAAAGAGGGTAAATGATGGTTGGAAATTCGGTTGAAGGAAAAGGTTGAAGATGAAGGCTTGAAGAAGATGACAATGGTGGAATTTGGTTGCTGGAAATTTCCGTGAAGAAGAAAGTGTTTCAGTTGCTAGAAAATGAAATAAAAACAAGGACAAGAAACAAGGAAGAACCTATACAATAAAGTGTATAAACCTGAACCTTATACGTTCAATGCTCGAAGGACTTAGACCAATTGATTAGAAAACCAAGAACCCAAAGTATATGATTGTAGACAACACAAGCACAAGACTTGAAGAAGTCTGAAACGTTCAATGAAGAACTAAGTTGAGAGAAATTCTCACAATGTAATTTGAACTCATGTAATGCTCATTTTTTCCGTCGTTTTATGAAGTATATATATAAAGAAATACAAGAGGGAAATCATAATTCTTTAAAATTCAAATAGAAACTACCTATTCTTATCTAAGGGTGGCAAATAGGAAGTTGATAATTTAAAATCATCTAAAGGCTGATTTTTGAAGTGTTTAAAAATCAAAATCAGATCAGCCTTTAATGTTGAACCTAAGGGAGAGGGAAATCTGAATTTTGAACATTGTGCACATGTAAAATGTTCAAAATTCAAACAAGAAACCTTTTGTTCTTATCCATAGTTGGCTGGCCATGTAGAAAAGGAGGGAAAATGAGTTCACATCTGCCAAGCATGCACACACATGTGTGCCAAGGCTGCCATGTGTGGGGAAGCTTGCTGGAGCTTGCTGAAGCTTCTAGCTTGATGCACCTTGTTGTAGGACACTCTCCTAGGTGTAGGCACATGTCCTTCGAAGTTTGAGCTACCCTTGGACTCATTAGATGGAGTTGAGCTGCTGGAGCTGAAGGTGAGCTACTTGAGCTTGAGTTGAGCTGAATTGAGCTAATTTGGAGTGTTGGAGCTTAACGAGCTGAAAAACATGCTTGTGGGCTGTTTTGAGCTGAGTTGAGCTACACACAGATTGATGAGCTTCAAAATCGAGCTTGCTGGAAAGTCCTTAGCTGCCACGTTTTATTGTGATGCTATAGAAACAAAATAAACACATATAAATACTGGAAAACATATTATAAGCACACTTAACTTAGTAAATAATATGCATATAAATATATACTAAGTATAAGTACTTAATATGCCACATATCAGTATGTAACACATTGAAGAACTTATTATCGAAGGCTTGAAGAACCTATACAATAAAGATGAAGGCTTGAAGAAGATGACAATGGTCGATATTCTCCTAGACTTGCTGATGAAGTCTTTGTACAAATTCAACCTTTGCTTTGCCATCTTTATTCACAACTAGTTCAAAAGGCAAAGGCAAAAGATCAATAGGAGTTAAAGGATTAAATCCATATACCACTTCAAATGGTGAATGCTTGGTTGTTGAATGAACAGGATGGTTGTAAGCAAACTCGAATTGAGGCAAGCATTCTTCCCAAGTCTTTATGTTCTTGCATATAATGGATCTCAGTAAGGTAGACAAAACTCGGTTCACAACCTCGGTTTGTCCATCAGTCTGTGGGTGGCAAGATGTAGAAAACATCATCTTTGTTCCTATCTTGCTCCAAAGTGTCCTCCAAAAGTGGCTCAGAAACTTAACATCTCGATCAGAAACAATCGTCCTCGGAACTCCATGTAGTCTAACCACTTCTTTGAAAAACAAATTACCCACATTTGTTGCAGCATCTGTCTTGTGGCAAGCAATGAAATGTGTCATCTTCGAAAATCGATCAGCAACAACAAATATGCTATCTTGTCATGTCTTTGTCCTTATACGACCTAGAACAGAATCCATAGAAATATCTACCCAAGGTGAACTAGGAATAGGTAAAGGCATATACATACCATGCGGCATAACCTTAGACTTAGCTTTCTTGCATGTTACACATCGCTCACATATTCGTTCAACGTCTCTTCTCATCTTCGGCCAAAACAAGTGTTCCTTTAGAATATGTAAGGTCTTGGTAACTCCAAAGTGTCCCATAAGTCCAACTTCATGTGCTTCTCGAAGTAGAATTTCCCAAATAGATCCTTGAGGAATACAGATTCGTCCTTCTTTGAAAAGGTATCCATCATGTCAGTAGTACTTTTCATCTGCACCTTTTTCACACAAACTAAACTTTTCTCCAAAGACAAGGTTAGTTGCATAAAGGTCTTTAATAAAAGAAAGCCCAATTAAATGAGAATTTAGAAATTAAGAAGTACATACCTTCGGGACAAAGCATCTGCCACAACATTATCCTTGCCTTTCTTATAACGGATGATATAAAGAAAGGACTCCAGAAATTCTACCTAATTGGTATGTCCCCTATTCAACTTGTGTTGACCCGTAATGTACTTCAATGCTTCATGGTCAGTGTGGATGACAAACTCTTTCGGCAAAAGGTAGTGCTGCCTTGCCTCAAGATCTCGAAAAAGTGCATACATCTCTTTGTCATATGTCGGGTAATTCAATGTAGCTCCACTTAACTTCTCACTGAAATATGCAATAGGTCACTTTTCTTGTGTTAAGACAACTCCAATACCTGAAGCATCACACTCAATCTCGAACATCTTCTCAAAGTTTGACAAAGCTAACACCAGTGCTTTGATCAAACACTCCTTAATGGCAAGAAAGGCATCTCCTTGTTCCTTACCCCAACTGAAGATAGAATTCTTCTTAATAATCCCAGCTAAGGGGGCAGTAATGGAACTAAAGTTTGGCAAAAACCTTCGATAAAAACTTGCAAGCCCATGGAAACTTCTCACTTTGCTTACTGATGTTGGCATTGGCCACTCTTAAATTGCCCTTATCTTTTTAGGATCAACTTCCACACCCTACGAACTAACAATAAAGCCTAAAAAGGTAAGCTTGTTAGTACAAAATACACATTTTTGAAGATTACCGAATAGTCGCTCCCTTCTCAGAGTGCTAAGAACATTTCTCAAATGTTCTTCATGTTCCTGCAATGTCTTGCTGTAAATTAAGATATCATCAAAATAAACAACACAATACTTACCATTATAGGGTCGAAGCACATGATTCATCAACCTCATGAATGTACTAGGTGCATTGGTTAAGCCAAAAGTCATTACCAACCATTCATACAAACCTTGTTTGGTCATGAATGTTGTCTTCCACTCGTCTCCTTCCTTCATTCGAATCTGATGATATCCGCTCTTTAAGTCAACTTTAGAGAAGGTACTCGCACCACACAACTCATCTAACATGTAATCGAGTCAAGGAATGGGATACCGATACTTGATAGTTATCTGATTCACTGCTCGATAATCCACATACATTCTCCAAGTTCCGTCCTTCTTAGGCACCAACAAGACTGGTGCAGCACGCGGACTCAAGCTTTCTCAAATGTAACCTTTCTCCATCAACTCACTGATTTACTTTTGAAGTTCCTTCGTTTCTTCAGGATTACTTTGATATGATGGTCTATTCAGAATGGTGGCTCCTGGAATAAAGCCAATCTGATGTTCAATGCCACGAATCAGGGGTAGTCCACTAGGCGTTTCCTCCAGAAAAACATCTTCAAATTATTGCAAAAGAGTCAAAATAGAAGCAGATAAATCATTAGGAATGTTAATCAATAAGCAATTTTCTTTATACATCAAAATAAGCAAAGTTTGCTGAGAGGAAAGATGTTTCTTGATTTCTCTTCCACTTGCAAAGACGTTCATCTTTTTCTTCCCTTTCATTTCTTGTATGCTCCTTTTTAGACAAGCTTGATCTTCATTCACTTGGCTTCGTGTCAAAGGTTGCAAAGTGATCTTTTTACCTCCATGCGAGAAAGAATACCGATTGGTGTATCTGTCATGTATCGCCCGGTTATCGAACTTCCACGGTCATCCAAGTAACAAATGGCTTGCATCCATGGACACCACATCACAAAGAACCTCATCCTTGTATTTTCCAATGGAAAACGGTACAATCACTTGCTTGGTGACTTTCAATTCACCTCCATCATTCAGCCACTGTAATTTGTAGGAATTGCGGTGCTTTGTCGTTTTCAAACCTACCCTGTCAACCATAAAAGTACTTGCAATATTAGTACAACTTCCTCCAACAATTATAACAATAAATACCTTATCATTCACATGACATCTCGTATGAAAGATGTTTTCACGTTGCTGCCCTTCTTGTGACATTTGCGCATTCAGGCTCTGTTTGACAACAAGAATATCACCACTTGCTGCCAATTCGATCTCATCCTCTTCTTCTTCCTTAGGAATTTCTGGTTCATCTTCTCCATGATCAGATTTGATGTCACCATTATCTAACAAATGCATCATGTTCTAGTTTGGACATTGGCTTGCTACGTGTCCTCTTCCAAGGCACTTGAAACACTAAATGTCCCTCGTGCGTTCATAGTAACAACTTGCTTTCCTCTACCAACGTCTACAACGGGTGGCTTCGTTTTGCTCGATTCAGCCTTTTCTTTAATTTGAAGAGGTGATGACTTCCTAAAATTATATTGATTGAAACGAGGGTTAGAAAAATTATTAAATGAACTATTACCTCAGGAAGAAGATTTCTTCCTTTGCTGACGTTCAACTTTGATCGCCATATGCACCATCTCGTCCAATTCAACTTAATGTTGCAATTCTACAACATTGGCAATCTCTTGGTTATGTCCGGCTAAGATACGTGCCATGGTTGCTTCTCTGTCCTCCTCGATGTTTGCACGAATCATGGGCATCTACATTTCTTTAAAATAGTCTTCAACGCTCCTATTGCCTTGTTTTAAATTTTGCAACTTCTGGAACAAGTCTCGGTGATAATGAGACGGTACAAATCGCCTCTGCATGATTCTTTTCATTTCGAGCCATGTTGTGACTGGCGCTTCACCTGTTTTCTTTGTGTACTCATTAATTGATCCCACCAAATTAATGCATAGTCCACGAACTCCTTTGCTGCCAATCGCACCTTTCTTTGTTCAGAATAGTTGTAATAATCGAACACATGTTCTACTTTGCTTTCCCAAGCAAGATATGCATTCGGATCTATTTTTCCTTGAAAATGAGGTATGGCAACTCGAATATTGTTCAAATTTTCATCTGGTTGTGCATGCCCTCCATGGTTTCTAGGGGCATTCAGCCTTAGTGATTGGTCCACTTCATCATCATCGTTGTTTTCATCATTTGTATTGATTTGGGAACCTTCAAGTCTATCCAATCTTCCATGCAATGATTAGGGTTCAGCCTTTAACAATTTTTGCAAGTTTCGAATCATGGCTTGCATTTGAAGATTCGGTTGTCCACCATCATGATGTACATCGCTTGTACCTGTCATTGTCAGTAAAAAACAAAGAAAACCTCACTTGCACACTCACAAAAGTCTCACAATTCACTCCAAGGAAAAATAGATATAGCACTTCACTCTACGCTCGTGTTTCACTCGGGAAAATATTATTATGGCTTTTTTCCCTGCTGTTCTCACACGCACGTTATGCCTTTTTCCACTCCTTCTCTCGTGATTAGTTCTTTAAGGAACTAATGTAGACTTAGCCAAACCTGACAAGTGTGTCGGCTTAAAAAAACAACGGTTAGTAAACAAAAGGAAATTAATGTAAAGGTAGGCTTAGGATTAAAAAGGAAAGAAAGAAATGGGTGACTTACTACACAAAAACGCTTACAACTTTCCTTCACCGAACAATCAAATTTTCATCACGCCCGGTTGATGTTGTAATGTTCGCTGTTGTAGAACACATTGCCATTGCAATTTCTTTCATCTTTTTGATTTTCTTCTTTCTTGTTGTTTAAACTTTTCAAAACTGAATTTTCTTTTTTTTTTGGACTTTTTTATTTTTTTTTGAATTTCGAATTTCTTTTTTTTTTTTTTGATTTTGCACTCACAAAGATGATTTCTTACTTGAATCCAACCAAAGCTCTGATTACCATATGTTACGAGGCTGCCCGTTGAAGAAAGCCTCCATTGATTGTGTCGGATCTAGGATCGAAGTAAGATTTCCTGCATAGAAGTGTGGCTACAAAAGAAGATGTTGATAGTAGAATTCATGGTGTTTAAGGGACTGGAATTTGATGTTTTTATGTAGGATGAAAGAGGGTAAATGATGGCTGGAAATTTGGTTGAATGAAAAGGTTGAAGATGAAGGCTTGAAGAAGATGACAATGGTGGAATTTGGTTGATGGAAATTTTGGTGAAGAAGAAAGTGTTTCAGTTGCTGGAAAATGAAATAAAAACAAGAACAAGGAACAAGGAAGAACCTATACAATAAAGTGTATAAACCTAAACTTATATGTTCAATGCTCGAAGGACTTGGACCCATTGATTAAAAACCAAGAACCCAAAGTATCTGATTGTAGACAACACAAGCACAAGACTTGAAGAAGTCTGAAAAGTTCAATGAAGAACTAAGTTGAGAGAAATTCTCACAATGTAATTTGAATTCATGTAATGCTCGTTTTTACATCGTTTTATGAAGTATATATATAAAGAAATACAAGAGGGAAATCATAATTCTTTAAAATTCAAATAGAAACTACCTATTCTAATCTAAGGGTGGCAGATAGGATATTGATAATTTAAAATGATCTAAAGGCTGATTTTTGAAGTGTTTAAAAATCAAAACCAGATCCACCTTTAAAGTGGCGACTAAGGGAGAGAAAAATCTGAATTTTGAACATTATGCACATGTGAAATGTTCAAAATTCAAACAAGAAACCTCTTGTTCTTATCCATAGTTGGCTGGCCATGTAGAAAATGAGGGAAAATGAGTTCAAATCTGCCAAGCATGCACACACATGTGTGTGAAGGCTGCCATGTGTGGGGAAGCTTGCTGAAGCTTCTAGCTTCATGCTACTTGCTGTAGGACACTCTCCTAGGTGTAGGCACATGTCCCTCCAAGTTTGAGCTACTCTTGGACTCATTGACTGAAGTTGAGCTACTGGAGCTGAAGGTGAGCTAGTTGAGCTTTAGTTGAGCTAAATTAAGCTGATTTTGAGTGTTGGAGCTGAAACGAGCTGAAAAACATGCTTGTGGGCAGTTTTGAGCTGAGTTGAGCTATACACGTATTGATGAGCATCAATCGAGCTTGTTGGAAATTCCTTAGCTGCCACGTTTTATTGTGATGATGTAAAAACAAAATAAACACATATAAATACTGGAAAACATAATATAAGCACACTTAACTTAGTAAATAATATGCATATAAATATATACTAAGTATAAGTACTTAATATGTCACATATCAACATGTAACACATTGAATAACTTATTATCTAAGGCTGAAACATTGAGAAATAAGTTGTAAGCTTCAATACATTAAATGAAAGAACTTCCCTAAATAACTTAGCCTTAGATCGAGTAATAGGTCCTGTTGGTATGACCTCCGGATCAGGTGGTGTTGATGTGCTCACATCAAACTAGTTCTAACCATTTATCATGTTATTTATCCATTTGCCAAGTCTTCCTAACTAAGGTTTATAATCATTTCAAGTCATTCAAGAATTACAATCACCAAGTAAGTAAGTCATTCGAACAATCTAGCAAACGATAGGCATGTATTGAATCTTATTAGAGTAACAATACATCTCATATCAAGTCTCAAGCAGTTTATGCTTCCATGACAAGTAACATACAATTCAAAGCTTTCATGTCAAGTAACATTCATTATATAACTTTCAAGACAAGTAACATATAATATAGGATTGTTATTTCATTTGTTATTAATTAAACATCCCCTTGGTACTTAGTTTGTATAGGTAATCGAGTCTCCAACCAATTGTCGCCACAAGATGCACCGTAGTGCTAGTCGACCCTCCTATTGTCGCCAAAGACCACATACGTACCCTCCGTCTATCGAAAAATAGGGGCCTTAGCCCTGGACCATAGTCCACCCTGACACAATGAGCTCGAAACTCTAAGGCATGCCCTTCTACCTAGTCCAACTAGCTACCAATGTTGTTCGATTTTAGCCATTATACAAGTATTTCAAGTTCACGATCATGTCAAGTAGCAAGTTCATTATGCACTAGGCCCTTAGGCCAATTGAGCCATAGCTCACATATCATGTAATTCTCATGTGTTCATTTCATCAAGTTGGGATAACATTTCAAGCAAGTTCTTTAAACATTCGATCACATGCCATATCACACATACAAGCACCAATGTTACCACTTAAACATGCTTAGCAATCGAATTAAACATGTATTCAAGGATGTGATCAAATTTCATGCATTACTTTAGTCATTCTTCCCTTATTAGGTCAAATCCATATTAGGTTCATTTAGACATTACAAGAATATAGACATGCAAGCATTGGTTAGGACCTAGTCCTAACCCTAGAAATAACTGCACTCACAATACTCCAAGCTTAGCTAGTATTGGATCCACACTTCTTTGTTCTTAGCTTTAGGATGTTCCACCTTTTCCTCATCCACCAAGTTTACTCCTGGTTCTAACACATTACACAAGTATATACATGTTAAAACAAGTCCACATAATCATTCAATCAAGTCAATGTTACTAATCAAGGCAATGTTAGTAGTACACAACGCATACAAATCTGAGAGCATGTTCATATATATTCTTTACTATATATAACTACACTTATCTATACTTTAATTCATGTAAAACATGGCAGTAACCACTATCCCAAAACTGTTTTCAAAACAGTTTACAAAACTGTCCAGATTTGCCTATATTGCTGCTGCCAGGCAGCTTGTACTAGACTCACTTAATCATGCATAACTTTCATTCTGTATGTCGAAATTTCAATTGGTTTACACCGTTGGAAAGCTAGCTTAACTTTATTTCTAACCATATAGGCCTTGCATTTTAGCTCTTTTCCAATTAATACAGTTTTTAACTTAAAGAGAGGGCAATTTACAACATTGGACAGTTTGCACTGTCCCTAGTGTTTCTTTTCTACAATTCATTATAGAATCCATAATTCAGTTCTGTTTTCTCCTAATGATTTTAGACATGTTAAGGCATTGTCCATAAAAGTTTCAGCCTTAAATTCCCTTTATACAATTTATGGTGAGTTTTCAAAGTTACTGCCCAAAATAGAGTATTCTGGGCAGATTACACTACGTTGAGTTTCTAGCTTCATAACTCATCTAAACAAGACTCTAACATTGTAATTCAACTTATTTTCATGTTCTTACATGTCTAGTTCAGTTTAATTCACTTAGAATGTGCTTAAAACAGGGCATTCTATTGCTATGTTCAATTCAATCCATTTGATCAACAACCTACTTCTAGTTCACCATTTGAGCAGTCCATTTCCTAGTCTTAACTAATCCAATGTTATGCATTCATTTTCCAGAAACCTATTTACTCTATTCAAGCCTCAATTCACCTACCAACATGATCAAAATAGGGCATTATATACACTTAGCATATTTACACATTTTCACTAGTAAAACAGTCCCTAATCAAAACTGTTTTCAACCATACTTCCTATTCTCAAATTTCCAGCAACCATATACATTCTCTTTAGCAATTTAGCTACTACCATTCACAATTTCAAGTTCTATTAGAAGCTAAGATGATCCTAACATACATAACAATCATCCTAATCAATCTAGGCAACAAGAACATCATCATTTAAAGATTCAAGCATTCTATAACATGTAGGAATCAATCATTATACCTTCTCCAAGCTAATTTGATCAAAGTTAAATCAAGAAACTTGAATTTAAGGTGATATATGAAGCTTTTTCTCTCCCCTTTCTCTCTCAACATTCGGCCATATGATAATTTTGGGAGGAAGAAGATGATACAATTTTGTTCATCGTTCCTTCATGCATGTCGTGAGTCACCATTCCAATAGGCACATGTTCTCATCAATTGAGAACATGTGTCAAGGCCTTTAATTTTTATTCTATTTGCATGCAAACTCAAGAGTTTTGCATGATTTACAATTTCATCCTTCCATTTAAGCCTTCTAGTTTTAATTTCAATTCAATTTGGTTCTAATTTTCACTTATTTGATCTTAAAGATGGCTAATGTTCATTCTCCTATAATTTGAATACCACATAACTCAATTAGTCTATAGCTTTGATGGTGGTAACCTTCCTACGCCAAGTTTAGGGTGTTACAATTACACCACTTGAAGACACATCAAGGCTGATCAGTTTTCAATGCAATTCAAGATAGCAATTACCCCACTTGAAGGTTGTTGGAATCAGCAAGGAAGCAAAGCATTCAAAGTCCATCAAAGCCAGCCGCATAAAGAGCTAATTAACTACACTTAAAGAGATACTTTAAGCCTTTCTTGAAGCTGATCAGTTTTGATAACAAGGGAGACATGCACTTAAGTCCTCTTAATCACATTTTAAGAGAGAATGAATGAAAATTTCATCCAAAGGCAGATCAAGGGTTTTCTTTTACTTGGACGACATGTTTGTCTACATTCCTTCAAAGAACGTCCACATACATCATCCAACATCAACCTTTTTAGCTGAACTTGAAGAAAGCATATCCGACAGCTTTATGAGCTTTTAATCCATTAATCAATTAGTCTTTAATCCTTTGTTTCCTATTCAATTCAACCACTTTACTCCTATAAATAGGCAGCAATTTTCTATTGTAATCAACTTTTTAGCTTATATTATACTTGAGAGTGTTTCTCTTTCAAAGTTCTTGCTGAACTTTATCTGCTTACAAGATTGTTCTTGTGGCATTCTTTCCCCTTCCATTTTCATTATATTATTGGTTCCTAGTTTCTATAACTAGTGGGTCACAATCCGTATACCCTTATACCCAATGCACGGCTAAGAACTCTTAAGGAACGGGTTTACACTATTTAGTATTGGTTCCTCCTTTGTTCATACCGCACCACGTGTTGCATTTTTTGTTTCTCTACACCTATCATCCACACAAACAATTTAAAACTCTTACTTGAATCACGATCTGGAAAACTTGGATAAAAATTCGGCCATCATACAACCGGATTCGTATCAATTGGTATCAGAGTGTTGGCGATTTAGTAAGTTGTTCTATTCATCTCCCTGTATATTAAAAAAATTCAAAAAAAAAACAAATTCAGAATTCTCAAAAGATGAAAAGTTCAAAGAGGGAGGGATCAATTTGAAAGTTTACAAAAAAAGGGTTGGTTGTGCTTTCTTTTTTTTGTTGTTATCACATTTTGTTTTAATTCTAGATTGCTATTTCTTCTTTTAAACTACCCAATTTGCTACATAATGTTTGTTTCCTATCCTAACCGATTTGTTTCAGCCAAATTCCACATGAAAACTTGTTGGGCTTTGAGTAAGTTCTATAAGGACTTAGAAAAGAGAACAAGAGCGGTAAAAGGCAAGAGTGCACGTCAAGGGAAAAGCCTATCCCGAGTGAAACATGAGTGTGAGTGTATTTTCTTTGGACTGGAAAGGTGAGATTTTGTGCTGGTGAGGTTTATATTTTATTTGAGTTACTAATCATGTCTCAAGGATCAGGTAATGGTGGAGAAGAAGGACAACCAAATTTGCAAAATCAGGTTTTGCTCCAAGCAATGGCCAAAATGATTCAAGATCAGTTGGAGCCTCTATTGGACTGTATAGAACAGCTTGAACTTTCTCAAGCTAACGATGGCCATAAAGAGTTGAATGAAGAAGTAGATGATGTGCCATATCACATATCACATCAAAGTATGGCACAACAAGGCCAAAGAGCTCGCCCAAGAATAGATGATAATCTCAGCAATATCAAAATTACCATTCCTCCTTTTCAAGAAAGAACAAATCATAAACCTATCTTGCATGGGAAAAGAAAGTTGAGCACATCTTTGAGTGCCACAACTACTCTGAGCTTAAGAAGGTAAAACTTGCAGCCATTGAATTTACGAATTATGCATTAATATGGGGGGATCAGTTGACATCTAACAGGAGACGCAATGGTGAACATCCACTTTCTACTTGGAATGAGATGAAAGTTCTTATGCGTAGGTGGTTCATTCCAACTCACTACCATAGGGAGCTGTTTAACAAGCTTCAGAACCTCACTACCAATGCATGCTGGTCATCTCTTGTTAGGGAGGCCATGGCAGTTCGATAGGAGAGTCATCCATGATGGTTATACCAATCGGTATACCCTAACTCATGAAGCCAAGAAGATCACCCTAGCCCTGCTTTCACCAAAGAAAGTTCACAAAGATCAAATACATTTGTGAGAAAGTTTTAAAAAAGCCAAAGAGAGTGACAAAAATTTTGATAGAAAAGAAAATGAAAGTGAGGTAACATCCGAGAGAAAATCAAAATAGGGTGAAAAAAAGAGAGAAAAAAAGTGAGCATCTTTGCGAGAGAGAAATAAATCATAAAGTGTTTATTGTCAAAAAAGATGGTTCTTGTACTCATGTACAAGGAGAGTTTATTAAGAACTAACGAACTTGACCCAAATCTACCATCTTTTATTGCTTCATTGCTGCAGGAATATGAAGATCTATTTTTGGAGGAGATTCCAAGTGGGCTGTCTCCAATTCGTGGAATAGAACACCAAATTGACTTTGTTCCTGGTGCTATCATACCTAACCGACCAGTTTACCGAAGCAACCCTGAGGAAACCAAGGAGTTACAAAGGCAAGTTTCGAATTTAACGGAAAAGGGGTATGTGACAGAGAGCCTTAGTCCTTATGCAGTACCGGTTCTACTTGTGCCTAAAAAAGATGGAACATGGCACATGTGTGTAGATTGTCATGCAGCGAACAAAATAACAATAATGTATCGTCATCACATTCCATGTTTAGATGATATGTTAGATGAGCTTAGTGGTTCTAATGTCTTTTCTAAGATTGATCTTAAAAATGGTTACCACCAAATTCGTATGGGAGAAGGGGATGAGTGGAAAACTGCATTCAAGACTAAGCAAGGACTATATGAGTGGTTGGTTATGCCATTTGGCCTAACAAATGCACCCAGCACTTTCATAAGGTTAATGAATCACATCCTTAGACAATTCTTGGGTAAGTTATGTGTAGTGTATTTTGATGATATTCTGATTTATAGCAAGATTTTGAATGATCATGTTCAGCATCTAAGGTTGGTATTAGATGTATTGAGAAATGAAAGACTTTATGCTAATCTACAAAAATGCACATTTTGCACTAATAAGGTTGTTTTCCTAGGATTTGTTGCGAGTGCAGATGGTTTGGAGGTTGATAGAGAAAAGGTTAAGGAAATTGAGAAATGGCCTAGACCAGCAAGCATTAGCCAATTTAGAAGCTTCCATGGATTAGCAAGCTTCTACTGTCGGTTTGTGCCAAATTTCAACACCTTAGCCGCCCTTTTGACAGGAGTCATTAAAATGGATTCTAATTTCTTTTGGGGTGAAGAGCAAGAGAAATCCTTTAACATGATTAAGGATTTTTTGATTAATGCACCTTTGCTAACTTTGCATAATTTTAACAAGGTTTTTTAGGTTGAATGTGATGCATCAGGTTTGGGAATTGGAGCGGTCTTATCTCAAGAATGACGCCCTATAGCCTACTTCAGTGGGAAGTTGAGTAGAGCTACACTCAATTACCCAACCTATGATAAAGAAATGTATGCACTAATTCGTGCTTTAGAAACATGGCAGCACTACCTTTGGTCAAAAGAGTTTATCATTCATACTGATCATGAGGCATTAAAGCACGTTAGGGGACAACATAAGCTAAATAAAAGGCACGCCAAGTGGGTAGGGTTTCTTGAAGCTTTTCCCTACATGATCAAGTCTAAAAAGGGTAAGGAAAACATCGTTGTTGATGCATTATCACGCAGGTGTTCCCTTCTTAACACTTTAGACTCTAAGTTGTTGGGTTTTGCTTTCATTAAGGAATTATATGAGTTTGACCATGATTTTGCTGAAATATATAAAGTTTGTGAGAAAGGTGCACGTGATAAGTTCTGTAGGGATAATGGATACCTATTCAAGGAATGGAAGCTTTACATCCCACAAGGACCCATTCGAGAGTTGCTCCTCAAGGAAGCACATAGTGGTGGACTAATAGGACATTTTGGAGTAGCCAAGACCTTAAGCATGCTTCAAGAGCACTTATATTGGCCAAAGATGAGACGAGATGTTGAAAGGTTATATGAGCGTTGCATTACATGTAGAAAGGCCAAGTCAAAAGTGAAGCCACATGACCTATACACTCCATTACCTATCCCTAATGCACCTTGGATGGATATATTCATGGATTTTGTACTTGGGCTGCCACATACAAAGAATAACAAAGACTCAATCTTTGTAGTAGTGGATCATTTTTCTAAAATGGCTCATTTTATTCCTTGCAATAAGACTAATGAGGCTTCGTATGTTGCTAATTCGTTTTTCAGGGAAATCATGAGATTGCATGGAGTTCCAAGGTCTATTGTATCCGACCAAAATGTGAAGTTCTTAAGCCATTTTGGAAGACACTATGGAGCAAGATTGGAACCAAGTTGCTATTTTCCACAACTTGTCATCCGCAAACGGATGGTCAAACTGAAGTGGTAAACCGAGTATTGTCCATGTTGTTAAGGAAAATTATCAAAAAGAATTTGAGGAGTTGGGAGGAAAGCTTGCCACAGGTGGAGTTTTCTTACAACCGGTCCATACATTCCGCCACTAAAATGTCACCATTCGAAGTAGTGTATGGTTTCAATCTCGTAACACCATTAGATTTGTTACCTTTGCCCGGTGAACACATTGTGAATGAAGATGGAAGAAATAAAGCTAAATTTGTCAAGAAGCTCCATCAACAAGTGCGGGACAATATTGAGAAAA
Organism: Hibiscus mutabilis; assembly: GCA_019671005.1. Classification (NCBI taxonomy): domain Eukaryota; kingdom Viridiplantae; phylum Streptophyta; class Magnoliopsida; order Malvales; family Malvaceae; genus Hibiscus; species Hibiscus mutabilis. The sequence continues at coordinate 14,576,539 of CM033725.1, forward strand.
GAACGAAACAATACGAGCAGCGAGCTAACAAAGGCCGAAAGCGAGTTAGCTTTGAACCCGGAGATTGGGTTTGGCTGCACATGAGAAAAGAAAGGTTTCTATCCCAATGAAAATCAAAATTGATGCCTAGAGGGGAAGGTCCTTTTCAAGTGATCAAGCGTGTCAATGACAATGCCTACCAACTAGACCTCCCATGTGAGTATAATGTCAGTGAAACTTTCAATGTAGCTGATTTATCTCTTTTTGATGTAGGTAACGATTTGGAGACAAATCATTTTCAAGAGGGAGGTACTGATGTGATCACAACTAGCAAAGACCCAGAGGAATTTCCTAGTGGGCCTATGACTCGTGCTAGGGCCAAGAAGTTCTAATAAGCTATGGGAAATTTGTTTAGTCAAAACTTGAAGTTGAAGGAGGAAACACCAGCTTTGATTGAACAATACAACATCCTACTTGTGCATGATTTTGCATGAGTTTCTCTAAGTTTTTATATTTAATTTCAGCATATGTGCATGAATAAATAAGGCTTAATGTTCATTAAACAATATGATTCATTTATGATTGTTTAAAACATTTAAGCATATAGGTTTATTTTAGTTGTTAGTTTAATTAATGTATGACAGTTTATTAATGCATGTTAGTTCATTTAAGGCATATTAGTTTATTTATGTAAGTTCATTTGGTGTGTTAGTTACTTAATTAAACTAGTTCATCCATTGAAACTAGCTCGTTTAATCTATTTTCAGCATTCACCTTCATTTTAATGAAGAAGTTGGTATCTAATGGTTATTTTTGTCATTTTGACTATGATATTCATTGGAAACAAATGGCTGATCATCTTCTCAAGTTTGACAAGGCATTTCCACCAATTGAAGTCACTTGAAGACCCATCAAGGCTGATCTGTTACAAATACAAATGCTTGAGAGCAGTTACACCACTTGAAGACACATCAAGGCTGATCAGTTTTCAATGCAATTCAAGATAGCAATTACCCCACTTGAAGGATGTTGGAATCAGCAAGGAAGCAAAACATTCAAAGTCCCTTAAATCCAGCCACATAAAGAGCTAATTAACAACACTTAAAGAGCTACTTTAAGCCTTTCTTGAAGCTGGTCAGTTTTGATAACAAGGGAGACATGCACTTAAGGCCTCTTAATCATATTTTAAGAGATAATGAATGACAATTTCGTCAAAAGGCAGATCAAGGGGTTTCTTTTACTTGGACGACATGTTTGTCTACATTTGCTCAAAGAATGTCCACATACATCATCCAACATCAACTTTTTGGCTGAACTTGTAGAAAGGATAACCGACAGCTCGATGAGCTTTTAATCCCCTTAATCAATTAGTCTTTAATCCTTAGTCTCCTATTCAATTCAGTCACTTTTCTCCTATAAATAGGTAACCATTTTCTATTTTAATCAACTTTTTTGGCTTATATTATACTTGAGAGTGTTTCTCTTTCAAAGTTCTTGCTGAAGTTTATCAGCTTACAAGATTATTCTTGTGCCATTCTTTCCCCTTCCATTTTCATTATATTGTTGGTTCTTAGTTTCTATAACTAGTGGGTCACAATCCATATATCCTTCTACCCAATACATGGCTAAGAACTCTTAAGGAACAGATCTACACAATTTAGTGTTGGTTCCTCCTTTGTTCATACCGCACCACTTGTTGCATTTTTTGTTTCCCTACACCTATCATCCACACAACCAATTCGGCTATCATACAACCAGATTCGTATCACTTTATCTTTTCAGGATCAACTTCCACACCCTGTAAACTAACAATAAAGCCTAAGAAAGTAAGCTTGTTAGTAAAAAAGACACATTTCTGAAGATTACCGAATAGTCGTTCCCTTCTCAAAGTGTTAAGAACATTTCTCAAATGTTGTTCATGTACCTGCAATGTATTACTGTAAACTAAAATATCATCAAAATAAACAACACAATACTTACCGATGTAGGGTCGGAGCACATGTCTCATCTATCTTGTGGCATGCTATGAATGTACTAGGTGTATTGAATCCAAGCCTCAAAGAGAATTCAAACATAGATGAAATCATTTAGAAAAATTAAACTTATACTAATGTGAACACATCAACATCTGATCCGGAGATCATGCCAACATGACCTATTACTCGATCTAAGTCTAAGTTATTCAGGGAAATTCTTTCACTTAAATGCATTCGAGCTTCCAATTTGTTTCTTAATGTTTCAGCCTTAGATAATAAGTTCTTAAATGTGTTACATGCTGATATGTGACATATTAAGTACTAATACTTAGTATATATTTATAGGCATATTCTTTACTAAGTTATGTGTGTTTTCTTAAGATTTCAAACATTTATGTGTGTTTTCTTTTGTTTTTACAGCAACACGATAAAGCTTGGCAGGTAAGGAATTTCCAATAAGCTCGATTGAAGCTCATCAATACGTGTGTAGCTCAACTCAGCTCAAAACAGCCCACAAGCATGTTTTTTAGCTTGTTTCAGTTCCAACACTCCAAATCAGCTCAATTCAGCTCAACTCAAGCTCAACTAGCTCACCTTCAGCTCCAGTAGCTCAACTTCAGCTAATGAGTCCAAGGGTAGCTCAAACTTGGAGGGACATGTGCCTACACCTAGGAGAGTGTCCTACAGCAAGGTGCATCAAGCTAGAAGCTTCAGCAAGCTTCCCCACACATGGCAGCCTTGGCACACATGTGTATGCATGCTTGTCAGATTTGAACTCATTTTCCCTCCTTTTCTACATGGCCGACCAACTATGGATAAGAACAAGAGGTTTCTTGTTTGAATTTTGAACATTTCACATTTGCACAATGTTCGAAATTCAGATTTCCCTCTCCCTTGGGTGCCACTTTAAAGGCTGATCTAATTTTGATTTTTAAACACTTCAAAATCAGCCTTTAGATCACTTTAAATTATCAACTTCCTATCTGCCACCCTTAGATTAAAATTGTTAGTTTCATTTTGAATATGAATCAATTTTAGATTCCCTCTTGTATTTCTTTATATATGCTTCATATGTTTATGTAAAAAAAGCGATATATGAAATCTTTTACTTGTGAGAATTTTCTCTCAACTTGGTTCTTCGTTGAACTTTTCACACTTATTCAAGTCTTGTGCTTGTGTTTTTTACACTTTGATACTTTGAGTTCTTGGTTTTCTAATCAATGGGTCCAAGTCCTTCGACCATTGAACGTTTAAGGTTCGGGTTTATACTCTCTATAGTATAGGTTCTTCCTTGTTCCTTATTCTTATTTTTATTTTAATTTCCAGCAACTTTAAGCCTTCTTCACCATTTTTTAGCCACCATTTCCACCATTGTTGAACCTTCAAACCTTCATATTTTCCAACACAAATTACACCATCTTTAAACCAAATTTCCAGCAACCTTTACAACACATTTCCAGCCCCTTAAACAACATGAAATCTACCATAGACATCTTCTTTTGCAGCCACACTTCTATACAGGGACTCTTACTTCTATCCTAGATCTGACACAATCAATGGAGGTCTTCTTCAGCGGGTAACCTTGTAACATATGGCAATTAGAGCTTTGGTTGGATTCAAGTAAGAAATCATCTTTGTGAGTGCAAAATCAAAAAAAAAAGAAATTCAAAATTAAAAAAAATAATAAAAAATCTAAAAATTCAAAAAAAGAAAATTCAGTTTTGAAAAGTTTGAACAAAGAGAAAGAAGAAAAGCACTTCAAGAATTGAAAAAATGAAAGAAATTGCAATGGCAATGTGTTCTACAACAATGAACATTACAACATTAACCGAGCACGAAGAAAATTTGATTGTTCGGTGAATGGAAGTTGTAAGCGTTTCTATGTAGTAAGTCACTCATTTCTTTCTTTTTCTTTCTAATTCTAAGCCTACATTTACATTAATTTCCTTTTGTTTACTAACCGTTGTTTTTTTAAGTCGACACACTTGAACAGGTTTGATTAAGTCTACATTAGTTCCTTAAAGAACTAATCACTAGAAAATGAGGGAAAAGGAGTTCAAATCTACCAAGTATGCACACACATGTGTGCCAAGGCTACCATGTGTGGGGAAGCTTGCTGAAGCTTCTAGCTTGATGCACCTTGCTGTAGGACACTCTCCTAGGTGTAGGCACATGTCCCTCCAAGTTTGAGCTATCCTTGGACTCATTAGTTGGAGTTGAGCTACTAGAGATGAAGGTGAGCTAGTTGAGCTGAATTGAGCTGATTTGGAGTGTTGGATATGAAACGAGTTGAAAAACATGCTTGTGGGTTGTTTTGAGCTGAGTTGAGATACACACGTATTGACGAGCTTCAATCGAGCTTCTTGGAAAGTCCTTAGCTGCCAAGCTTTTTTGTGCTGCTGTAAAAACAAAAGAAAGCATACATAAATGCTGGAAATCATAAGAAAACACACTTAACTTAGTAAATAATATACATATAAATATATACTAAGTATTGGTACTTAATATGTCACATATCAGCATGTAACACATTTAAGAACTTATTATCTAAGGCTGAAACATTACGAAACAAATTGGAAGCTCGAATGCATTTAAGTGAAAGAACTTCCCTGAATAACTTAGCCTTAGATCGAGTAATAGGTCATATTGGCATGATCTCTAGATCAGATGTTGATGTGCTCACATCAGTATAAGTTTAAATTTTCTAAATGATTTCATCTATGTTTGAATTCTCTTTTAGGCTTGGATTCAATGAGTGAGTATTGATGTATAGAGAAAGGAGGTAAGTCCCCACGAGCTATCCTTACTTTAATTTTGAGTACAAATTGTTAAGTAGGATCTTACACATGTATGAAACAACAATAATCCAAGTAAATGTTTAGGTATGTGGCTTGCTTGATAACCTATTAAATGTGATAATAAACTTACTCGATATAAGCCTTGATCAATATTGATCTTAGGTTTGGCTTGCCAAACGACTTTCTGAGCTCAACTTATTTTGGACTATAGGCCTAGATTGGTACTATTGTACCCTTATGATAAAATGAATATAGGTACTAAGGTACCATTGACAAATGATAATTCAACTTGAATTCTTGAGCTTAGGTCATTTACTATTCAAGGCCTTGAAATTTTATATACTCACCTTGATATTAAGTAAATCGAATATTCATTGTTTGGTTTGGAAATGATTCGGCTATGAGTTAAGAAAAGTGACTTCACAGAATATAGTTCTTTGGTATTTAAATTGTAAGAATTTATATTGTTAATGAGTTTAAGGATGATTAATATGTTTCCTTTACTTGTTTCAGGTAGTCTTTCTTCTATCTTGCCCGAGGGAGGTCGATCAAGATCACAATTATAGCTAAGAGTATGTTTTGTATAACCATTAGAACTTCGTAATGGTGGCACAAGTTTTTGTTAAGCATATTAGGCCTCTATGCATATTATATTTGTAAATATAACTTATGTTGATCGAATGTATGTATATATGTTGTGATGGTTGCTATGTATGTTCATCGAAGTTTAGATATGGGAATAACTATGATATAGAAACTTGATTAGGTCATTTAGATATAGTATGATTGTATGGACATGTATTTTTGGTTGAATACTTGGTATGTTGGTAAGTTCTTAGAGAGTTGTGATTGATTAGATGTGATAAAAAAATTGAATTAGGCTCTAAGGATCTAGGTTGATTGAGCCAATGTCTTGTATGGTGGATTGGATAGTATATGAATGTCAAAATTTGATCTTCTTAAAGTCTTCGAAATTTAAAGATGATTATGATCTTCACATGTTTTTCTTGTTGCCATTAGTGACCATAAGCCTATCAAAATCTACTAAGTTTAATTACCTAATTGTTACACTTTCTAACTTCTTTTTTCTCTTCTCTCAACACCAAATTGCATCCAATCTAGTCTATAGCTTGCTTTACTGCCCCTAGAATAGCTAAATCCTTCTAGGCCCGGTTTAGGTTGTTACAATTGGTATTAGAGCTAAGGTTTAGTGGAATTGCATCATTGATGAATATTGTGCCACCTTGGAGTTGAACTTAATTCTTAATTGTGATCTTGCTCACTAGAAATCTCCCTTAAATATTTGTTAATCCATCAAATGTTAGAAACACATGTGGGATGGGACAATGAGAGCCTGGTGGGTTCCTCCAATGAAGGAGGAGGTGTGAGACCGAACCAGGAGCAACTAAATTCCCCAAAGGTTGTTGAACCATAGCTTGAGGCTCCTCAGATCAATGTTGTTGAAAAAGAATGCTTCCTCAGTATGTCGGAAATGTTCAACCAATTCATTACCACTATGAAACAAAACACTTCTCCTACAATTGTGGTAGTTAAATCTACCGCTCCAATTGAGAAGCTAGCTCAACACAAAGCTTATACGTTTGTGGGATTCGACGATGAAAACCCCGAAGCAATTGAGTACTTGTTGGAAACCAGCATGAGAATCCTGACAAAACAACTTCAGTGTTCGGAAGAACATAAGTTGGAGTGTGCAATAGCTTTATTAGCTGACGAAGCCTTGAAATAGTGGGAAACAACAATTCTTACGGCTCCCGAGAATGCTATTACTAGGAATTCTTTGTGAAAGAATTTAAGAAGAAATATATAAGTGATCACTACCTTGCGGAACGCATAAGATGTTTCTTGTACCTGATGCAAGGTGGATGTTTATTGACGGTTTGAATGATGAATTAAGCCCTATGTTTACGGCTCTTGGGATAACTAATTTCCAAGCCTTGTAAATCGAGTGATTGCAACTAAATCCAAGATAAAAACTGCAGAAAGAAGGAAGGAGAATTATTCCATGAAGGACAAAAGACAAAGAAATGACAATAAACCTCCCTTGCCATTCAAGAAACCAAACAATTATGGAGGAAACTCATCTAGCTATTTCTCTTCTCTGAAAGGTAATTATACACCCAAACCACAGACAATGGTGAAGTATTCTGCTCCAACAATCTCGGTTAATAGCTTAGGAAATGGTGGTAAAGAGTCTCAATCCCGTATGTGTAATTTCTGCCATAATTACCATTCGGGTCAATGCCGAAAGCAATGCTTGTTTCCAATGTGGAGCACTGGATCATTTTGTCAGAGACTGCCCTTGGAGTCTAAACAAGAATGAGGTTAAAGTATACTCAAATTTTAATTTCGCGCCTTCACCAAAAGGAAATGGGGCAAAACAAGCTCAATTGGGGAACTATGGACGACCCCAAAACCAAGTTCCTGCTTCTACACACCAAGAATCTCGAGCCCCTGCTCGAGTCTATCATGTTTGGTGACGGGAAAAATAAGACTCCCATGATGTTATTGCGGGTAATATTGAACTTTTGTCTAATTCTGTTTATGCTCTTTTTGACTAGAGATCAACTCATTCTTTCATATGCTCAAAGTTCATTGATAAGCTTAAATTAATCCCTGAAGTTCTTAATCATAGCGTAATTGCTACAAATCTTTTAGGAGATAGAGTTGTAGTGAACCAAATTTGTAGAAATTGCTCTCTCTATATTCAGGGTATACCATTTTCAGCTGACTTATTGGTCTTATCTTTTGATAATTTTGACCTTATTTTGGGCTTGGATTGGTTGAGTAAACACCATGCTTGGGTAGACTATAGTAATAAGAGATTATTTCTACGAGGTTTGGGGAAAGAGTCTATAATCTTGTTGGATAATCAAGCTATAAAACTGAATCCAATTTTTGCTTCTATATTCAAATTAAATAGAGCCCAACCTACTTTGGAATCGATTTTAACCGTCTCTAATTTTCTTGATGTCTTTTTCGAGGAACTCCTAGGGTTACCACCAAATCGAGAAGTGGAATTAAAAATTGAAATCCAACCTGGATCCAATCCAATCTTAATCACTCCTTATAGAATGGCTCCAATTGAATTGAAGGAACTTCAGAAGCAGCTTCAAGAGTTGCTAGATAAAAGGGTTCATTCAACCAAGCTCTTCACCTTGGGGAGCCCTGGTTTTGTTCGTGAAGAAGAAAGATGGGTCTATGAGGTTATGTATCGATTATCGGTAGCTTAATCAAATCACTATTAAAAACAAATATCATCTTCCTCGAATCAAAGATTTATTTGACCAACTAAAGGGTTCTTGTGTATTCTCGAAGATTGACCTTCGCTTGGGATACTATCAAATGAGGGTTAGAAAAGTTGATGTACTTAACACGGCTTTCAAAACTCGATATGGTCATTATGAGTTCCTTGTAATTCCATTCGGCTTAACAAATGCTCCAGCTGCATTCATGGATCTCATGAACCGAATTTTCAAACCCTTTCTAGACAAGTTTGTTGTAGTCTTCATTTATGATATACTTGTCTTCTCCAAGAATAAGAAGGAGCATTCGAAATTGACAAGTGTTCAAAAGTACTATTTTTATTACCCTTTTTACTCATATTATTGTTAGACTTAAGCTCATATTAGTTGCATAATTAGTCATTCATGCATTAAATCATGTTTCTTTCCACCATTGAGCTTGATTACATAACTTGGTGATTTTTGTGGAAAAAGATGCTGCTTTGGCGTGTTTTTGTGTGTGTGCAGAATCACTTGCCTAAACAAGGCTAGAACCAGTTGCTAGGGTACTGCATGAAGGAGATGCCGAGCTAGTTTCCAGGGCAATGCATGAAGGAGACGCCGAGCCAGTTGCCAGGGCAATTGTCGACAAAGAATAAGGTGATATGGTAGTCGAAATTGATGACTAGACAAGCCCAAGATGACGTGGAGCAAAGCTAAATCCCAAAGGAGTTTGATTCCCATGAAGAGGTTAAAGAAGAATTAAATTTCAAGAAGATAGGAGAAGTTCTAGAAGGAATATAATTATAATAAAGAATTATATTCTTTAAAGATAATTTAATTCCAACTTAACTTCCTTCTCAAAGAAGGACTTTGACCTAGCCCTATAAATAGATCACCAAGCCGTCAACTCCAAGTGAGAAAGAAGAGGGAAAATTTTGACAACTCCAAAGGGCAAGAGGAGAGAAATTTCGACAAGAGAGCAAGGGGGAGAGAGTTCGATTTCTTCTTCTTCTTCTTTGCTTCCATTAGATTCATGGTTTGGGGATTATTCTTTGTATATCTTTTGAACCCAACCATGAACTAACTTGATTGGTTGGGGTTATTGTGTTCTATTGTTGTGAGAAACAATTGGATTTTGTTTAGGTAATAAGATTTTGCACTTTCAATTCAAGGTTTACTCATTCTTGGTTCTTATTCTTGTTTGCGAGTAAATTGGGAGAGGATCTCGTAACTTCATCTATTTATCTAATATCGGGAGAGTTAGATTCAAGAAACGAATGAGTATGGTCTTTATTAAATCTATTGATGGTGAAGATTAATCCGGCTTAGGAATAAGTTAAGGATTTCAACGGCTAAGAGGAGCGCAAGATTGGTTGTTGTTCACCCTTGATTCACGCAGGGATGTATTATCAAGGCATGTACAAGTAGCTAGAGTTTCGACTTAGGGATAAGAAGAAACCATTGAAGAACGCTCCACCGAACCTTGGAGTTGCTACCCAGCCGCCCAAGTAGTTGCCCAGCTAGTCGCCCAGACAACCATCGATTAGTTGCCAAGGCAACCCCGCTGTGCAAGTTGCCACGGCAACTGAGTTGCCCTTGCACTCTTTTACCAAGATGATCCAATCGGCTATCACACCTCAACTCATGATAACCTGGCCTATTCCCTCTTTTTTGATTTCATCTATTCTTTTAGTTTACTGCTTTTACTTTACTCGTTAAAATCAACTCCTACTATCAATTGTGTTTTTACTTTTACAGTGCGATAACTAAAGCAAAGTGGACTAAACCAATCCCTGTGGAGACAATGCTCGATACTCGTATCACTTTATTACTTACGACGTGTATACTTGCACAATTGCGTAGCACTTATTACACGCAACAGGAACATCTTAGAATTGTTCTGCATACTCTTCGAGAACATCAATTATTTGAGAAATTTAGCAAATGTGTTTTTTGGATATCAGAAGTATCCTTCCTTGGCCATATAATTTTTGCAGAAGGAATCAGGGTCGACCCAAAGAAAATACAAGCAAAGGTGGATTGGCCACAACCTAGGAATGTTAAAGAAGTTAGAAGTTTTCTCGGTCTAGCCAGTTATTATCGAAGGTTTTTACGAGGGTTTTCCACTCTTGCCGCAGCTTTGACCAAACTATTAAGGAATGGTGAAGCATTTGTTTGGTTGAAAAGCCAACAACGTAGTTTCGATCAATTGAAACAAGCCCTTACTCATGCTCTGGTATTAATGCAACCCGAGTCAGGAAAGGATTATACAGTATTTAGTGATGCTTCGCATCTGGGACTTCGATGCGTGCTTATGAAAAATGAGAAGGTTGTAGCTTATGCATCTCAGCAACTTAAATCCCATGAGCTAAATTATCTGACTCATGATCTGGAACTAGCAGTAGTTGTCTTCGCTCTTAAAATCTGGAGACATTATTTGTTCGGAGAAATATGTCACTTGTTTACAGATCATATAAGCCTCAAATATATTCTTAAACAAAAAGACATAAATCTCTTACAAAGAAGATGGCTAGAATTGTTAAAGGATTACGACCTAAACATTAACTATCATCTTGGGAAGGTGAATGTGGTGGCTGATGCACTCAGTCGCAAACATTCGATTGGTATGACTTTTTGACCAAGTTGATTGTAGCCTAGTTCCATTCGAAATTTTTATATCCTAACATATAGAATTATCATTTTCTTGTAGCTCCAGTTGTGATTAATGCACACTTTAAGCTACGAAAAAATCAGAAGCTCCTAACTGAACTTCAGATTAAATCTGACTTGATATCGAGAATTAAAGCTTTACAACAAACTGATCCTAATCCTCAAAAAATTCTACGAAAGATGGAAGCTAGAATCGAGCCAGACTTTTCCTTCAAATCAGATGGTTTGCTTTATTTCAAGGATAGGATGTGTGTACCTAATTATGAGAGTTTAAGAAAAGAGATACTCATTGAAGCTCATAGTAGCCCCTTCTCAATACACCATGGGTCTATCAAGATGTATAAAGATTTAAAAGATTTATACTGGTGGCCAGGATTAAAATCGACCATCATAGACTTCATATCTCGGTGTTTAGTCTGCCAAAGAATTAAAGCCGAACATCAAGTTACTTCCGAGCTTTTCCAGTCCATCGAAATACCCAAGTGGAAATAGGAACACATAACTATGGAATTTGTTAATGGATTACCCACATCTCCAAATAAGAATGACTCAATTTGGGTAATAGTTGATAGATTAACAAAATCGGCTCATTTCTTACCGGTTAGGACCACTTCGAGCCTAGATCAGCTGGCGGGAATTTATATATGAGAAGTAATTTGATTGCATGGTGTGCCTATTGGATTATTTCAGATAGGGACTCTCAAATCACATCCAAGTTCTGAAAGTCTTTACAAAAGGCCTTGGGGTCTAAAACCAACTTGAGCATTGCATTTCATCCTCAATCTGATGGCCAATCAAAAAGGGTGATTCAAATTCTTGAAGACATGTTATGAGCCTGCATTCTGTAGTTCAGGAAAGATTGGGAGAAATCGTTTCCCTTGGCAGAATTTGCTTACAACAATAGTTATCAATCGACCATCCAAATGGCTCCATTTGAAGCTTTATATGGAAGAAAGTGTAGAACACCAGTGTGCTAGTCAGAGCTAGGAGAGAACAAGGTTTTGGGACCAGATTTACTCAAGGAAACCGAGAAGCATGTCTAATTAATCCATAATAGTCTTAAAGAAGCTTTCGATAAACAAAAAGCTTATGTTGACACAAGAAGAAGGGAAGTCCATTACTCGATGGGAGATTGGGTATTCTTAAAAGTTTCTCCGTGGAAGAAAATTTTTAGATTTGGAAGAAAAGGGAAACTCATACCAGATTTATTGGACCTTTCGAAATAGTGGAAAGAATCGGCCCTGTAGCTTATAAATTTACTCTTTCGAATGAATTTAACAAAATACATAATGTTTTCCATGTTTCTATGCTCCGCAAGTATCGATCTGATCCTTCCCACGTATTAGATCCTGAAGACGTAGAACTTGATCCCAATCTATCCTATGTAGAAGAACTGGTTAGAATACTGGATTATGAAGTCAGAAAACTCAAAAATAAATCGGTACCTCTTGTTAAAATCTTGTGGAAGAATCATAAGCTTGAAGAGGCCACGTGGGAACCAGAAGCAACAATCAGAGAACAATACCCTCATTTGTTCACTTCAGGTAAATTTGAGGACGAATTTATTCTTAAGGGAGGGAGAATTTGTCACATACCAAAATGGGACTTAGAAGAATTTACTATCTTCATCATTAACACCAAATCTTTAAACTAGTATGTTATACAAAGAATTAGATGAAATGAGTCCCTAATTAGGAAGAACCGGGTTTAGAGTGGACAAATAGAGAGGACCAAATTGAAATGAATGAAAATTAGGATTCTTGTATGCAACTTGAAAAGATAATTAGTCCTAATTGAGGTGTCATAACACATGTGAGACACGGCAAATGGAAGAGGGGATTTCAGCTAAGAGAGGGGGAATAGGAATGAATTCTATTCATTTCTTCTTCTTATTCTCAACGGAATGCTAGAGGAAAAGAAAAAAGGGAAAACTTAAGCTTCTTGGTGGATGATTCATTAAGCAAAAATCCTAAGGTTATTATAGGATCTTGTTCGGTTGCATGCAAATAGAGTAAGTGATTCTTGTTGAATTTTCTCTTGATTTGAGCTATGAGATATGCGATTCGAATGATTGTGGTGGTTTGAAATTGTTAAATAAATAGATATAGACATAGATTCAAGATGTTATGATCTTGAGAATTCTTTATTTGAACTATAATAAATGCCAAATTGAATTGAAATTGAAATTGAGTATGATAAATGGATTTTGATTGAAGTATTGCTTAATGGAAGTTAGGATACAAAAATTGTGAATGAAACGTATGATTAAAGAACTTTTTTAGACACCAAATGTAAGTATTGAATGCCATTGTTATGGAGGAGATAATTAAATGATTAGACGATCTATGTTACTCAAGGAATTATGAAATTAGGAATGTTAAACTGGGTGTTACAGTGGGGATCGATTTGAGATTTGTTTCGATAGACACATGGCATGAGGAACATTCGATTAAGGACCTCCTTCAGGGGAGGGGATTTAATTGGAATTGGATTCGGGAAGGAGATTATGCGATAATAAGATTGATAGATGAGTAGATATTGTATGATGTAATTTGTTATGCCTTGGTAACTATATTATCTTGTTAAAAGTATATGTAGTAAATTAAAGTGATTTTGAATAGATTCTTGTGCATTGTATATTTGGTTATATCATGAATGAGATGTGCTTGAAGAGTCTAAGATAGATCTATTTGTCGATAGGAAAAAGGGGATAGCATTTCGAGATTAAGATTAAACGTGCCTTCTTGTGAGTATAAGTTTAAATTTTCTAAATGATTTCATCTATGTTTGAATTCTATTTGAGGCTTGGATTCAATGAGTAAGTATTGAGGTATAGAGAAAGGAGGTAAGTCCTCACGAACTACACCTTACTTTAATTTTTAGTACAAATTGATATGTAGGATCTTACGCATGTATGAAACAACAATAATCAAAGTAAATGTTTAGGTATGTGGCTTGGTTGATAACTTGTTAAATGTGATAATAAACATACTCGATATAAGCCTTGATCAGTATTGAACTTAGGTTTGGCATGCCAATCAACTTTCTGAGCTCAGCTTGTTTTAGACTACGGTCCCTTGATTGGTACTATTGTACCCTTGTGATAAAATGAATATTAGGCACTAAGGTACCCTTGACAAATGATAATTCAACTTGAATTCTTGAGTTTAGGTCATTTACTAATCAAGGCCTTGAAATTTTATATACGCACCTTGATATTAAGTGAATCGAATATTCATGGTTTGGTTTGGAAATGATTCGGCTATAAGTTAAGAAAAGTGGCTTCACATAATATAGTTATTTGATATTTAAATTATAAGAATTTGTATTGTTAATGAGTTTAAGGATGATTATGTTTCCTTTACTTGTTTCAGGTATTCTTTCTTCTATCTTGCCTGAGGGAGGTCGATCAAGATCACAATTATAGCTAAGAGTAGGTTTTGTATAACCATTAGAACTCCGTAATGGTGGCACAAGTTTTTGTTAAGCATATTAGGCCTCTATGCATATTATATTTGTAAATATAGCATATGTTGATCGAATGTATGTATATATAGTAGTAATGGTTGCTATGTATGTTCATCGAAGTTTAGATATGGTAATCACATTGATATAGAAACTTGATTAGGTCATTTAGATATAGTAGGATTGTATAGACATGTATGATTGGTTGAATACTTGGTATGTTCGTAAGTTCTTAGAGAGTTACGATTGATTAGATGTGATAAAAAATTGAATTAGGCTCTAAGGATCCAGGCTCATTGAGTCAATGTGTTGTATGGTTGATTGGATAGTAGATGAATGTCAAAATATGATCTTCTTAAAGTCTTCGAAATTTAAAGATGATTGTGATCTTCACATGTTTTTCTTGTTGCCATTAGTGACCATAAGCCTATCGAAATCTACTAAGTTTAGTTACCTAATTGTTACACTTTCTAACTTCTATATTTCTCTTCTCCAAACACCAAATTGCATCCAATCTAGTCTATAGCTTGCTTTACTTCCCTAGAATAGCTAAATCCTTCTAGGCCCGGTTTAGGTTGTTACAATTAGATTGCTATACTATGTGATTTCACAACATGATTAAAATGCTAAGCTTGCTTGATTATGAGCTTGTGGCTAATCGAATTGGCACATGCACATATATATGAGTATATATAAAATTGGATTGTTTTGTGATTTAAATAGATCAAATGGGCTGTTTTGAGAAGAGCAAATGGACAGTTTTTATCTACTAAAATAGGGGACTGATTATAAAAAGAATGGGGACTATTTTGAGTATTTTAAAAACAAAGGAGACTGATTTGAAAAGTACAAGGACTGATTTTGGAAATTTAAAAATAGGGGAGATTGTTTTATTAACAAATGGGACACTTTTATTCCAATGTAATCATATTAGGGACTGTTTTATGTATGTATATACATACTAATATATTTGGGACTATTTTATACTCTAATAATCATGTGTGGACTGTTTTTGAGTAGTTAAAATAGGGGAAATGTTTAAAGAATGTGTGTAGGGACTGTTTTGAAGTAATTATACATGAATGCTAATGTGTGGGCAGTTTTGCATTGATAAGAAAGTCAGTGGACTATTTTGTGAAGTATATATGTGAAAACATGTATGTTAAGGGCTGTTTTGCCTCAGTGTAAATGAGGATGGACTGTTTTGTGAAAGTATAAGTTGTTACATGTATTTAGGGGCTGTTTTGTATCAATATGAATATTGGTGAGTTGTTTTGTAAATGATTGAAAGTTAAGGATTGCTTCTACTGTATAGTTAAACTCTTTATTATAAATAGACAAAAAAGAGATTGAACAAGTGAGGCATAAAGTAACCAAGTTGTTGAAAAGTAGAAAGGAATTGTGATTCGGGATCAAGACTAGCTCAGGATAACTGTGAGTGTAGTTTAAAGTCTCGGGATAGGCTAGTAACCTTCCCGAGCATTTCTTTCTATTTTAACAATATTGCTTTACCTTGAATTATATCATGCATAAGCAAGCTTGGATTTGAGGTAAGTACCTAGTTGTTAGGTATGATGTGTTATGTATTTATTGTTCAATTTTATGCTTGTAGTAAGATCTATGTAGGTTTGTTAAAACTACCTTTGTCGTGCTATCATTCAACTAAATAAAAAAGGTTGTAAATTGAGAACTATGTAAATGAACTATATACGCTCTTAAAATGAACAACAATAAGCTATGTTCACTCGATGCTTTGATTATGGTCGAATATGTTTGAAATGCATTCTTTGTTCAAATGATACATTTGGTTTAACTTGTGGATATGCTATGAAATACTAATTGAAGGCATGATATCAAGAATATGGAGCAATGCTCATCTTTGATAAGAATATGACAAGTTCATGACTGTATGAATAAGGAGCTAAGCTCAACCTTAATTCTGACAAGATAAAATTATGTGAAAATCCTTGGTTTTGAGTTAATCTTAGGTATAGTTGGCATGCCATAGAGTTTTTAATTCTCTGATTTTGGGCCTAGGTGTTAACCGGTTTAGGCTAGGTGGTCCGCTTGAACCGTTTCGGTGATTCAGACTAGTTTCGGGAATAATTCAGTTTAAATGGCTTTTGAATGAAATAAATTATGGAAAAATGTTTTAGAATCCTTATTTAATATATAAGTGATTTTGGTTGAATCAATTTTTGAAAATGTAATTTGGAGGTTTGACATTTTGGAACTAGTGATCAAAATGTAAAATGCGCAAATCTATTTTTAGTGACTAATTTGTAAAAGATCAAGACTCGGAATCTTTAGGGAACTTTGACCACGAGTCTCATTCAGACTTTTCCACCTTAATTGACTATTTTTAAATTAGTTCAATAAACAAAACAAGTTGGAGAGAATTAATTGGTCATTATTTCTTAAAACATATTTCACGTAACTAACTTTTCTCTCAACTATTTCCCTCTCAATTTTTCTCCAGCCAAACATCGGATTTTCTTCAAAGATTTAAGGTAAACCTTTGATTTAGTTCATTCTTTTAACATCAAAAGATTTCCTATTGATTTCTTATTAAAGCATTATGATTTTATCTTTGTTTTCTCATGAAAAATCCTTGCAATTGGGAGAAAAAGCACTATTAGAGGTAAGGTTTCATTCTTCTCCTCTAATGAAAGGTTCTTTAATGAAATTCCAAAGTTCTTGATCTTTTATGAATGCTTTCTAATGGGTTTTGATGGTATAATTATGGAAAGATGATTTAATTGAGGTTTAATTGCTTTAATTGATGGATTTTTGCTTCGGATCTAATTTGCTGGGTTTATAATGAGTTAATAATATGACTATGATGTGTTGGTATGTTGAATTAAGTGATTTTAACAATAGAATCCCGAAACTAGGTGAATTGCTAGGTTTTGATGTTGATATCTTTGGGTTTGTGGCTTATTTTTTGGGTTAATTGGCTGTTGGTGGTTCTTTGGTGGTGAAGAGATGTTTTTGGATGTAAATTGATGATTTTTAGTGTTAATCTTGCTGGGTAGTAGCTGGATAATAGTTAGTAAGGTTTTGTCGGTGATTTCGGTTACTCTTGTTAGGCGAAAGCTTGATTGTTGTGGGAGGAAATAGTTGTTGTGTGTTGATGGGGATTTTGATGCAAAGAAATGCATTAATCCTTTGCTTTTCTTTGGTTAGAAGCAGGGGATGATGATCCGATAGCTTCAGAAGGAGTTGCGGTAGATCTAGAAGCTTGATTTCACCTCGGTAAGGCAAGCGAACTGTAGTTGGTGAGTGGCACTGGTTTTAAAGATTTTCAAAGAGGTTTGAAAGTGACTTTTGGGAAGTTTAAATTAAGCTTGAAGCGCTAGTTTAAACTCGGAAGTAAGTATGGTCAAATTTGCTCTCGGTTCTCAGCTTTTTCCATTGTTTTGATAAATCATGCTCATGTTTGAAGATAGAATTTGTTACCTACTGTTATGCATGTGTTTATGAGTTGAGAAATGATTCATGTTATCCCATGAGAATAATTTATGGTTTTCAAAAGGTTGCATCTTGATGAGAAAAATGCTATGCATTGATTATGTTTTAAAATGGGATATGCTATGGTTTATATTGATGCATTGAAAAACAATAGGTTAACATGGTTTTAAAGTTTATATTGGCAAGTGACGGAGCCTTTAATAATCAAATATAATTGTTCGACCAATAGGATGAAAGTGCACTATAATATGTAGCAAAACCGTACGTGCGTGAGCCACATCCATGATGCGCAACAACGTCATGTGAGTCGTCGTAAGGTACGAAGCAACACCTTACGAGAATTTAAGGTGCGAAGCAACACCTTGTGAACGTTGGTGCGAAGCAACACCATGTGTTCTACCGTTCTTATGGTGCGCAGCCACACCATGAGATGTATCTGCATATTCGATCTATTGGGACGTAGCCCTCCCACGTGTTGTTTGGAACGTAGCCCTCCCATGTGTTTGATCGGGACGTAGCCATCTCAGGTCACTTGGGTGTCAATGTAAAAGATTTCCTGTATCATTGATTTAAATGATTTTTGTATAATGAGCTTTATACATGAGATTCTAGTTTGAACATGGTAGCAAATGTTCATGATTTGAAAGCTAGCTTGAGATTGTCATTGGTATAATGCATGAGCCTTAATGATACATGTGTTAAAGTTAAATGATTTTCTTTGGTGAGTTTTAAAACATGAGGCCATGTTGAGCATGATGGAAAATAGTTTATTAGGGAAAAAGGTTTACAAGGCATTGTTTATGGTTTTGTTTTGAGCATCCCCCACTAAGCATATTGCTTACGCTCTATTTTCCTAACAATGCAGAAAAGTAGATTGTCCGGGCTTCAAGAAAGCAAGTGAAAAGGTTCAAGAATTGCTCAAAGTTCAAGTATGGTTTTAAACCTTTAATAGTAATAATTTGTCGATGGGTGGATACCTTAATGATTTGGGAGTGTATGTTGTGAAATCCATGGTTTTGGCACAAGTTTGTAGTGCCTAAATGGTAGTGTAAATGGCCTTTAAAGTTTGGTTTAAGCTTTGATATGGTTTTTGATGTCTAACTTGGTTTGGCAATAGGATGCATGCCTATAGATTTCCTCTTTTAGAATGTGAACATGCTTGATGATGTTTCTGATGTTTTTGACAATGGTTTGATCCTTGAATAAGTTGTGATTGCCTATGAAGCAAATTAGAATGGTTTGGCTATCTTTATGGTGTGTTTAAACAACAATTTGAGGCAGTGAAGGCCCTGGCGTATCGGTACGTTGGGTACCGTATTGGTACGGGTGGCCAAATCAGACTTAATGTATCGATACGGATAAACCCGTAACGATACAGTCTTAAAGGAAAATGGTTTGGCATATCGGTACACATGGTCGTATCGATACGGTCTTGTGTTAACTATGAATCTACCCAGTTTTGTACTGATACAAAGAGTGGGTGTACCGATACGGTGTTAGGTAAATTGGTTATTTGGAATCTTTTAATGTTCTATTTTCCTACGTTTTAGTCCATGAATGTTGTAAATGCAATTAAATGAGTTTGGGTGAACATATTAAGTTGAAATTTGACATATAAGCATGAAATATGATTAATCAAATGTTGGTAACTTTAATTTGGTAATTAGTGGCTGTAAAATGTTAGTTTCGCAAATTGGTGACACATGTCTGGGTGAACCCTAACAACTCTCTTATTTGTTTACAAACTCCATTTTAGTTGTTGAAACCCTAAACTTATGTCTAAGCAAGATTAAGACTAAGTTAACAACTTAGCCCCATAGTTCATGTTGGTTTAACCTAACTCTCTCGATATTAAGCCACAAATCTATAGCTAAATAATAAAATTATATCATTAAAATATATAAATCAAAACATAAAATCATGGGAAGCAATAAGCCCAACTAAAATATTTAGCTCATGTCTGAGCCTAAAACATCCGTAATAAAATAATAAAAATACGATAGTTTATTAAGCAAGGGATAGAAAAAGGCCAAGAGTCCTCAATGATCTTCCTTCGTGCTGTCCAACTATTGTTGTAGGTCTCCAACTCCTTTAGCCTTTCTCGATGGTGTCAGTCTTGTGGAGATTCCTTTAGCTTTGACTCTAGTGGTTCTCCAAAAGCTAAAGACTAGGATTGTTATCTAAAATCGAGCTCCCTTGAATTGTCGTCCAAGTCTTCCTTATATAGGTGATGAAACTAGGGTTTCATAACCCTAAAATGCGTGTAGCCTCATTAAAGTGGGCCATTGATTTCCCTCTATCTTTTAATGTTTTGTATCTAGGAGAAAGTTCAAGTGGGTTAAAACAGATTCATCTCCAACTCTTCTTGCCTAGTAAGCTGCATCTGAGATATCTACTGCTCATTTGCTTCAGCATTCCTCCAGCATCCTTTAGGTTCTTGTACATACACCAAAAAGCGCTATATTTTCCATAAAAACACCAAAATCTATAACATGTAAGCGCATACAGTGTAACTCCCTTTATAAATGAAAGCTAAATGGAATATAACCTAAATGCAATTAAATGGACTTGAAAACATGCAGGAGACAAGTAAAAAGGGTATGCGATATAGGTCATTTACACACTTGTTAGATACAAGTTCAATGCTAGGCAAAACCTCGATCCCCAAGTTTACTTCGCAATCTGGTGGTAACCTCGAAAGTTCATCTAAAACTCATCGAAAAATTCACAACAGTTGGAATATTTTTGAAACTCAATTCTTGTAACACCCCTTTCCCGGCCTGGTAGAGAATCAGGTCGGAACGTGCTACCGGTGACCGTATGGTGATTAGTGCAATGAATTTTCATATAATGGTTAACACTAAATCAATATTATGCTTCCCAACATTATCGAACGTACATATTAGCTCAATTTATCCCCTAAGGAACAATGACTAATTAATTAAGACCAATTTATAACTTCTACAAGCTTTAGGGACTAAACTATAAATCTGGTAATTTAGAGGTTCTTTTCTATAATTAATGATACCACAATGAAATTCAATATAGTAACAGTAACCTTGTAAATTTTCGTGTTATTCCAATAACATTTACCTATCCAATTAGACCATACAACATTCAGTGACCAATTTGTAAATAATGCAAAACTATAGTCTATGTCTTTTAACAAAATTAACTACCACCGTATCGATACACCTTGGGGCCATATCGATATGGGTGTGCATGATTTAGAACCCATTGAATCTGTCAAGTCTCGTTTCGATATAGTTGGGATTGTATCGATACGGGTTGATCAACTTTGACTTGCTAATTGTGGTCTTATAAGTGTAATAACGATCATACTGTATTGATACCTGATCATGTCCTATCGATACAAAAATACTCAAATTCACTTATAACCTTCAT
Organism: Hibiscus mutabilis; assembly: GCA_019671005.1. Taxonomy (NCBI): domain Eukaryota; kingdom Viridiplantae; phylum Streptophyta; class Magnoliopsida; order Malvales; family Malvaceae; genus Hibiscus; species Hibiscus mutabilis. The sequence goes on from CM033725.1 coordinate 14,597,548, forward strand.
TGACCAATGCTTGTTTCAATACAGCTAGGACTATATCGATACGGGTTGACTAGAGATGACCTATTTCGAAACACCCTAAGACCGTATCGATGCAATTAAATGCCCAAACCTTACTGCCAAAACTTGTACCAATACACCTTAGATGTGTATCAATACGCTATGGTTAACTCATGCTTTCTCAGGCCAAATATGCAAGGCCGTATCGATACAGCTTCACCTGTATCGGTACGCCCTACACTATAATGTCAATTTTCTTATAGTTTTTAATCCATTTGACGTAGCAAACAATGTCCAAATGCAATGAAACTTTACCGAAAATATTTCAATACTATAATCTACTTGCATGCCAAATTTTAAGGTTATTTGATTCCATTTACTAGTTTTTCACCTTTTAGTGTTAAATATGTATTTTTAGCTTCTTTTAGACAATTACAAAAGGTCATTTAGAACCATTATGACTTCCACAAGTCATGCATATTACACACGTATCAAAAGGGTCATGAATGACTGGTTCAACTACTTTGCCACTATTCTAGGAGTTCGTAGAAGCAATACACATTACTTGGGCTTGTAGTGACTTGTCAACAGCGTCGATTCTCCGATCTCCAACGGTGAAATCCTTACCTGAAATGTATGAAATGAAATGAATTAGGCATACATTGCCTAGTGAGGTAGTCACAACTAAAACATTTTGACAGTAAAATGCATTCCAAATCATATCTTGACAATAACAATGAAATGAATCAATAGTAACAATGCAATGATCATGTTCAGTGGCATTAATTCCATAATTTAACAATAACACTTGGATCGATTCGGAATAGTGGATACGTGAATTCCTACGCCTCGCCAAATGAATACATGGTCTAGTCCCTCCGCCTCGCCAATATGACCAAGAATACAATACATCCCTCTGCCTCGCCAAATCAATACAGGCCATAGCCTAAGGACCGTAGTCCACCCGTACACTGAGGTCATGAATTCTATGGCATGCGATAACTTATCGATGCTTACAACAATATCCGCTAAAATTTCGATGTAATAATCCTTAGCGATGAGGTTAGCAATGACAATTTCATTAACAACAAAATTGGTAAAGGCGCCTAACCTAATCCCGAGACTCCGACTACACTCACCTTGATAATTCGAAGCTTCTACGGCTCTCGGATAGCAATCCCCTTGTTCTTAGCTTTGGGTGGAGATGATGGATGCTCTCTATCAATTTCTTGAGCTAGGTAAACAATAGGATTGTGTTAGAATCAATATTACGTATCGAAATCAATATAAAGATATCAAAATCAATATCTAAACTCAATATAGACAATATCAATAAATTATCCATGGATGGAAAAACCTACTTGAGATTACTCTCAAATCCTTCATGGATTTCAATGATTGTTTGGGGGATTAAGCTTACCCGATCGGTAGGAACATTTCGATAACAATAAACCGAAGAAAAACTAAGGTTGAGCTTAGGTTGTAATGGAGGTATGAGCTTAGATGAAGATGATGACCATGGAGGTGCTTGCTTCTTTAGGAAGTCGGGTAAGATTTCCCACTCTTTCTTTCATTCTTTTAATTGTAATGAACTAATAGCTTTCCTTCATATGAAGGAAGCTCATCAAATTAGCCCACATGTGGGTGATTAATATTTGAGGAGGGGCTAATCGCAAGGTTAGTCCCTCAACTCTCAATTCTTCATACTTGTACCCCCGAACTTTCATTTTTTATAATTTGGCCACTAAACAGGTTTTCAATACTTTCAATAAGGTCTTTAAACAATAATTTGACTCAATTGGAGTCCAATATTAATGCAATTGACCTTACGGTCAATACCGATACAATATTAGGACGATTCAAATGTAGGGTTCCGAATCACCGGAACCCAATTCCAACTAGGCCGAATTTTGGGGTGTTACAATTCTGATGCTTAAGCATACTTAACATGATCTAAATAAGCTTCACATTTATCAATTAATGACTTTTGAATGATTGCTACTAAAGTTATTGTATTTTGGCAAATCTGTTCTGTAACATCCCAAAAATCGATTAAGTAGATTTTTGGTTTTTGGTGACCAAAATTTATTTTCAGATAAATAAATCTAGTCCCCTAAATTATTTGATTCGATTAATTTCAAATAATTAAAATAAATTTTGAAGATTTATGGCACTAAGCACTAAATTGTAAGAATGAAAATGATGGAAAAGTGGAGGGACTAAACGTGTAATTAAGTGTGAATAGTGACCAAATTGTAAAAGATGATAGGTTGGTGGTCAAAGTATGAAGAAAATATCTTAATGTCTAAAGTGTTTAATAAGGCAAAAGATTAAGGGCTTGTGGTTAATTAAATCATGACGTTTCTTCATGCAAGGGAAGAGTAAAAGAAGGGCTTAAGTCTGGATATGCCATAATTATGATAAGCTTAGTCACCTAATTGAGTGGCAAAGCCTTCAATTACATGTGTAAAGGGTAAAAGAAAAAAAATAGAAAGAAATAAAGAAAGATAGCCAGATATGGCTAGCCTTGGTTCGGTGGATGAAAAAGAAAGATTAGGTGTAACACTTTGAACCATAGAGAGAGATGAGTCGTAAAGCTTGTTCTTCTAGTCTTGACTCTTAGCTCACTTGTTAAAATATTAATTAAAATAGTGAAATTCATTTTTATCTCAACCGAATGGGGAAGGAAGCTTGGGAGGAGGTTATGTACTCTGTTTTCTATTAATGAAATCTAAAACTTAAATTAAAAAAAGGAGTGAGAGCCACAAGCTGTTAAAAAGGAAAATGTAAGAATTTGAAGGGTGTGCTTACACACATATGACCGAGAAAGGGCAAGCATGGAGGTTATTAAATTGTGTAAAGGAGGATATTGAAATTTGCTACTAGCATAAGGAATAGAGGCAAAGCTCGGTTTCTCCTGCTTCAGAAATGATAAAATTTATATTCTAGACGGCTACTTAAAACATAACTGATTGCTTAGGAAGCTCATACTACTTACTTAAGTTGCTTAAATTGATTTTAATTATATAGTTTTGAATTGGATGATTAAAAAACCAATTAATAACCGTATAACTTGTTTTAAATTGTTGTGAGGTCCAAATACATTTATGCAAGTGATTTTTGAAACTGCTGGGAATGGACAGAGTGGGTTACAAGAATTTAACCAAAGATTTCGAATGGATGATCAGACATATCCTTGAGGTGAGTGTAGTTAAGTTTCGGGATTGGTTTGGTGCTATCCTGAATACATTTGTTATTGTTTTTATGATATACGTGTTTTGATGACATGATTAAGTAAGCTCACTTGGAGCAATCTTGGTGGCAACTCAATATTTTGTAAGCTTGGTAAGCTTATACCTTTGACTTATGCTTGTGTGTACTTTGGTATGCTTAATACGGACTACAAAATGGATTGTGTCATGACTTATGAAACTACAAAAGGTCTTGAATGTAACACCCCAAATTAGGGCTCGGAAGAATTAAGCATTTTGATGTCAAAATATTAGTCTTTAATTGTAAATTGAATTCAAAGATTCATCAATTTAGGACCTTTAAGTGAAAGAATTAGATGTTGGTCACCAATTTTAGAGGATTAATTTAGAACAATTATAAGTGGAGGATGTTGCATGTAAATTTAAATTTAAGGAAGACCTAAAGTAGGTGTCATTCCCATGTTTTCACAAGTGGCAAGGGGAGAGGCCTTTACTCGGCTAAAGGGGAGGGAAGAAACAAAACATTTTCCCCTTCCTTTCCACCATCTAGCCGAACCATCTAAGGAGAGAGTGAGAAAGAATTGAAGCTTTGGTTATGAATCATTATTTTGGAAGCAATATTTAGGATTGAATCTTGAATTTCACTTGTTAGAGCTTGGAGAGAAGGTAAAATAACCTTCTTTCTCTTTGATTTCTTGAGATGTTAAAGAATTGTATTTTGATTTATGTTTCAGTTGACTTTGTTGATAATTTGAGTATGATAGTGAATCCTAGGAATTTAACCGGGAGTAATGGTGAATATCTTGCTTTGTTTAAGAGTATAGACTTGTGATTACATGTATATATATACGGTTACATGCGGTTTGTGAATTGATTGGATGGTAGATAGCTTTGTAACTTGATTGGAAAATTAGACAAGCTTTGTGGCTGAAATGAAAATGCATCAATTTGTTTGGGGACTGCCGTGTTCGAATAAGGAGGTTGTGATGTCAAATGTTCTGTTTTGAACAGGGTAGATACATGCTGGATTGTCTAAATATGTATATGCAAGGATATAAATGCATTTGGGGCTGTTTTGATTGTACAGAAAATTTAGGGGACTATTCTAAAATTAAATATGGAAAACTCCTGTAATTAGGGGCTGCTTTGTATATATGAAAATGAAATTGGGGACTAAACTGAGTTATGAATGAATATATGTTCTCATAGTGTACTAATTAAGCAAGATTTCAAACAATATTGGACTGTTAGAGTAAGTGATCATGTATGTGTAAATAAGGACTGAATCGTTCATGTAGGATTAAGTGTGGATTGTTTGAGATTTAATTGAAATTGGGGAGGATAATAATTGTCACCAAAGGGCTGTTTAGGAGAGGATAAATGCATGTTAAGGGCTGTTAAATAACAACACAAACAATAATGGACTGATTAGTAAATATTTGAGAATATGTAAATATTTAAGGGACTATTTTTACCAAATAAATTATGTGGACTGTTTTATATTTGAATTGCATGTTGAGGGCTAAATTTTAATGGAAATTTGTATTCTTGATAATCTTAGATGGTGTTGGGAATGAAGGGGCTAGGGTTGATCAAAGGATAGACATTTCAAAGGGGGTTGTGCTACGAGACCAAAACTAGCTTGGAGAAAATTGTGAGTGTAAATTTAAAACCTTGGGAATTATTATATTTTATTTGATATTTTAATATATTGGTTTATGCTATGATCCAAATGCTTGCTAAATTGAGGTAAGTATATCGAGGTAGGTATTTAAGTATGTTTTATTAGCTGAATGGATTGTGTTTACACTCTCATTGTTATATTAATACTTACCATAAATTTGACCTGAATAATCGAATACATGACCATTTGATTACACTCAATACTATAATTAAATTGATGAGAATTATATAGAAATCCTTGATTTGAGTTAGTCTTAGATACAATTGCCATGCCATAGAGTACATTGAGCTTATATTAGATTGGACTACGATCCCTTGTTGATAGAGATCGTGTGATCCATTGGTACTACAAGTACCCTTGCTTAATGATGAATTGTTTGGTACTCTTGTGTACCCTTGTTCGGTACTTTATGTACCCTTGTTTGTTGCTTGTTGGATAGGACTCGAGTGTCTAGGCTACTTGTTAATCAAGGCTAAGGTTAATGCGTTAATCTATATTGGTGAAACTTTATGATAATAAGTAGATTGACAGACTATGTTCCCTTGTAAATTCCTATCAAGGTGACTAATGAATGAACTTGAATTGATTTCAATGCTTGATAATGTTACATGCTACGAAAATGTAATGTTAACTACTTTGGATGTGGTTCTAAAGCTTTTGTTATGTAATAGAATGCTTGCTTAAACCTACTTGATGTGGTTCAAAGGATAATAATGCTAACTGCTCATGCACTTGTTGTTATAAATCTGTAAACACTATAGGAGACATGAACTTATATCTCTATAACACTTTGTTTCCCTTCTCTAAGCCTATGACTTATTATTTCTCGTTAATGTGTTTCGGGTTGATTAGTATTTTTGGCTAAACCTAAGTAGTTAAGCAAGATCACAAGAAGCTTCATTGTACGTTTTGTTATCTTTATTCTATTTCCTAGGATGGTGGCACTTAAATGATGTATAAATAATTTAGTTTTACACCATTTTGAGCATGTATAAGATAAGATTAGTTATGTTTGTAAATATCTCTAATATTAATTATCGAATGATTAGGATCTTTAGTGTTTTAGATAAATGGTTGATATCATATGCTTGGATGTATTTAATGGATGAACGAACTTGTGTGAATGCTATGTTAGTAGTTTCAATTAATTGTAGGATTGTTAGAGTTTAGGTGTTATAAAAATTTATGATTGTATGCTAGTAATGGTTGGTATGTGTAGTTGCTATGGAAGATGAATTGAACCGAAATGGTGTGTATCTAATTCTCAAAGTTGATTGCTCTAAGTCAGAAAAATGATGAGTTTAAGTTGATTGTTTAGTCTATGGAAGTAATTGTGATTAATTCCATAAAGACAAAGTTGCTTTATGCTTATAAGCCTAGGTTTGTTTTTAAATCATATCTAAATCTTTATGCAAGAGTTAAAATAAATGAAAATAGTGATTAAAGTACTTTGAATTAGTAATAAAAACCTATGAAAGATTTTATACTCCTCCTTTTCTCTTGTGTTTGAATGCTTTAAGCCTGGGAATGTTTGCCTTGTTGTTGATCAAACACTAACTTGAGTTTTAAGTTAGTTTCTAGTTAGCTTTTGACACCCTAAATTCAGTTTATACTTAAGCTAGGTATAAGGGTGTTATATTGGAGCTTTATGTTCATTATGAAACTATGTTATGACACTATGGAGCTTCATGCTCATTATGAATCAATGATATGATAAGCTTTGGAGCTTAAAGCCACTCTTGATATAAGATTCATCTCTTGATAATAAAGCTTAAAAATGCTATAAGTTGCTTAAATAATGGAAGCCCTTGGATTCTTTGGCATGGTATAGTGGTATATTCGGACTACGGTCCACGAGTTACGACTCAGAGATGATGATCCCATATATGTGATATGCTTGAACACTAGCCATTGCTTTGTGCTATGTGTAACACGGACCAATACGGTCAAACACGAACTAATGCTACATATGTGATCCAAGGTAAATAATGTTAAAATGCACGAATTCTTAAAGAACTTCGATAAGAACTCTGTATGATCTTTGATAAGAGTAAGTATGTGTAAGATAAGAATGTATGCTTTTTGTAAGCTATAAAAACTTCGGAACTTCGATCAAGCTCTCATAAAACAAAGCTAACTTAAGTTATGCCCTTGAAATACCGATGTGAACTCAAATAAAGATTTTGCATAAACTTTATTATATGTGTTCGGAATGCTATTACTTGGATTAATTCATTTTATTTCATTAATGACATTATACTATGCTATCGTATGGTCAGTACCTTACTTAGCTATGTAAGCTTACCATGTTTCTTTGCATACATCTCAGGTATAAAATATTCATAAATGCTTGGGATCATAATTAGGGACTGCATGTCACTTCTAAGGCATTGAGTAAATTTTTTTGATAAACTTCTAGATGGTGGCATATGAACTAAACATGATAAAATTTCATTTGGATGAATATGTCTTTGGCTACTATTATGTCTTGAAGTAAGGAATAAGTCATGCCAATGCCATAATAATAAGATGCATTATGTTTAACTTGGGTGATTAATTGTTAAAGTATCTTATGTCTAAGTCTAAAGAACATATGTTATTTTCGCATGAGTTGTAAAGTGCAAATAAGATACATATAATAAGTTGCATGTCTAAATTAACTCTATATGATTTGAGTAACCTTGGTTTTAAATAAATTGGAATTGATAATCTGATAAAATGGACATATGATACACTTTTATTTGGCTTTAACAAGTATGAATTTAAGACATCATGCTTAAGGAGATTTTAAGCCACTTGATTTGAATTAAAACTGAATTTCAGTCTCGGATGTGCGATCTGGTAGAGGAGTTTATGTACGGTATGTTCAAGTACCTATACGATGTTCTAGAGTATTGGTACGGTTATATCGGTACGTATACTTGTACCGATACAAAAATTTGGTTTCTAGAAAATAAATGTCCATGGCGTACCAGTACATTGTCCTTGAGTACCGGTACGGTACTTGCTTAGTACCGGTACGAAAACTAATATCGGTACAAAAATGGGCTACTCAAATTGGAATTTTAATTTGTATCGATATGGACCATTGCGTACTGTTACAGAATGCAGCTAAATCTGTTATAATCAAGTCCAACTTTTGGATCATTGCATTTTAGTCCTAAATGACATATGTATCAGTTGAATGAGTTAAAAATGCCCAAATGATCTAAATTTTGACAAGAAAGTATGTTTTGACATGAATTTCACATGTATGTCTTTAATTGTTTTAAGGGACCTTGAATTTTTAGAATTTATAGTTTAGCCCCTAATATTGAATTATGGCTTTTAGGTTAATAATATATTTGATTCTGATTTGATAAGATTTAAATTCAATAAAAGGAAAAGTTAAAATATGTTTTCTGATAATTTCCTTAAACTTCATAAAATTTCTACTTTAGTCCCTAAACTTTGAGAACTTAGCGAATTGGTCTCTAATGATTAAATTAGAAATTAAGAAACTTACATTCTTTGAAGATTACTTGATTGTTTGAAACTAAGTATTTTTTACTCTATTTGTCCTTGAATTTAATGTTTCTCTCTCTAATTTGTTCTCTATGACACTCTCAATCTGGTTTTCTTCCAGACCGAGTAGGGGTGTTTCATGTTCTTTCACCCAATATCATTATTGTTGAATCCTTTGGTCCCTTTAAATTTAGTCGTCTAAACAATATTCTAAAATGACATGAGAAGAAAACAACCAAACTATACCCAAAATAATTTGCAAATTCTTGAAAAGGCAATTCCATCAAAGTAGATAGAATTTTGATGCCCTGAATCAAACATTTCTTGTAAATTCTACCTACCCTAGCACTCTGGCCTAGAGGGTTAATTACTATCACATCACTCGACAGTCTCCCGAGTGCCATTTATCCAAAAGTTACAAAGTATATTCTTAAATTTTCTCGAGCCACGTTAGAGGGTGGCATAGAAAAAGATGTTTCATTGTTTCTCTTTGCAGACTGAGATCTCTATTATGTTACTTTCTCGACCTAAACTCATTCCATGGCCCTGAGCTCGGTTTACTGCTTCTTGAAATTTAGAAATATTTCATTGCAACCAGTACTTTCTTGGATCATACTTTCAATCTCTCTATAAAACTATCACATCGAGCTTTTTGTAGGCAATAGTTTTGTAACCTAGTAGTTCAATATATTAAACTCGCACTCATACTCATATACACATATATTGTTTTGTTTCAAATTCAAGAATCTTTGTCTCATTTCCTTAACTAATCTATCTCCGATGTATTTATTACGAACTTCCCGAAGAAATAAATCCCAAATGATTTTCTGTCGAGGATGTGCAATAACATTGCTCCAACATATATGGGCTTGTTCTCTCAATAGAGATATAAGTCCATCGAGCTTCCTTTGATTAACAAAACGAAGTCCTTTCATCATATTTTTAATATCATTAAGCCAATAATATATCATCAATGGTTCTCCGACCATATTTCTCTTGAAGTTCAACATTTCAAGGCTTTTCAACTTCTTAAAAATAGGTGTCTAAGGAGCTTGGGATTGAATTTATTAAAAATCGTATCCTAGATTTGAAAGAATAAACTTTAGTTTTGTACAAGCATTTTCAATTACATTAGAGAATTAACATCAAACTAAACGGAAGACTAGTTATGATTACTCTCATTACTACCTTTGTGGGCCTCATTCTAACCCAACTATTCGATCATTCGATGTGATCTCTCAATTTCAGACAGCTATAACATATTACAATCAATTCAACTAAGTAAGTAGTTGCATCAAGTCAGACAAGCATCAATATAGTAATTTTGACATCCTAGTGGTATGTATACATTTACTAAGTAATAACAAGCTCAGTTTGGATCCAAAATTGGCTAAACTTGTAGCTCTAATACCACTAAGTGTAACACTCTCTTCTCGACTCTAATGATTAGAGTCAAGTCAGGAATGTCACAAAAAAATACAGTACAAACAATGACATTTATTAAAAAATATTATAAATTTTAAAGTCAATCTAAAATATTTATATTAACTTAAAATACAAATTCAGAGCTGTTTTAATTTTCTAAAAATAAATTTATTGTTTGATAAATAATAGACATTGAACTAAAATAGGCAGATTTATCCTATTTATACATGTCACTAAAATTAATTAAAAACCTCTAGTAGGATGCTATTACTGTGATAGTTTGATGAATCATTCTGAACTTTATGCAACGCATAGCTTACTCCAATGTCTCGAACCACCTACGTGTGCGCAATCAAAGACACGCTAAGTACGAACTTAGTGAGGCAATAAACGAAGTTAATAACAATGATGTAAACTTATTCGACTTCATTGGTAAATTTATATAACGTGCTATATACCAATGTATCTTACATAGCATTAGTAATGATTTTCTAAATGCCAATGCAATCAAATTTCATGATTGTTCATTTGTCATATTATGCCAACTATTTATCTTCTAAATTACCAAATCATTTTGCTTACTTGAGTGCTTCACATTAACCCATTGCATGAACAATTTAATAACACCAATAAGGCACTCATTTTTATAAAATATCAGTCTACGCTACTTTCAAAGAAATAATTCTAGAAAATGATCAACAATTCGGAATTCGATTCTGTTTGACAGAAACTAGATTCGAGATGCTTTCGACCATAAAAACTAATAGCACAAATTCAACTCATACAATCTATTACGAAATTTCAAAGTCAAATTTTAGTGTTGAATTTTAGAGCAGACTACTACACTATTTTTCGACCTTTCATTAGTTAAAAATTCATATATTTTGATACACATATCGAAATTAGTCTTCGTTTGTTTTAAACGAATTAGACAAACTCGCCATGACAACAATATATGTCTCACTTTCTAATTATTTTTTTTGAAATTTATGGTGAATTTTCAAATTCACTACCCCATACTAAAATTCCGAGCATGTTTCATAAATATAATGTTTATCATGCTTTAACCATTCCAACACTTCAAATCAACCTTCAGTTACAATTCCAACATTTTCCTTTCATGAAAACCCCAAATTCAACTTAAACCCTTAAACTTTGAATTAAACCCTAATTATTTAAATTGTATTTCATCAACAATACATCAATTTCAGCTTCAATCAAGTGTGAAAATGACTGAACAACACATAAGTTTCTATAATTCAATCCTAATTCACTAGGATTCCTAAACCTTAAATTATCTCTCCTCAAAATTTAAGAGTTATGTTCAACTATTCCCTGAAATTCTTATACCAAATGAAAGAGAATTCGACGAAGAACAAGTTTGTATTTCATGCCATAATGCTAAGTTTAAGTATTTAGGGATGAAAAATCTAAATTTCAATCTTACCTTGTTTCTTGGAAACTCACGGTTTGGAGGAGGAATAAATAGGTTCTTGAATTTTCTTTTCTTTTCTTTATCATTAAGCCAATTGTCATCTTTTTATCCATACTTAATATAATATCTTTGAAATAGTCAAATGATTATTTTGCCCTTTGATCCATCGAATAAAAATCTTCCAAATCTCCATCTTTATCAACCAAATCTAATATTGAATCTTGGGTTAGTAGTTTACAATTTTAACCTTGAAGTATATCAAATTTCAATTTTTTCCCTTGAAACAAACTTAAATTCCCATCTTGTCCCTTTTATCCAATAGCTAGGATTTAATAGGGAAAATTTATCCTAATCCAATGGTCCATATTAAATCCTACCATTATAACCATGTGAAATGACATTCTTACCCTCCCATGCAATGGCTAATATTATTTTCTTGACTTTAGATTCGATCCAATTATCCAAAAATTTCATGAAACTTTATATAATAATTCCTTCAAATAGAAATATTGGATTAATTTAAAAATCATGTTTCCAACCCACTTCTCGTTTTGAACTACCCATTTACTTGATAAAAATTATTCCTGGTAAAATTATCATTTTAGTCATAGAAATTTTCAGAATTTCCCACTTTAGCCACCAAATCGTCGTTTTATTCATCTTAGTCACTTCGCTCTATACATCAAACTTTCATTTTTATCAATTTGGTCACCAACCAAATTTTAGGGTATTACAGCCTTGGGAACCAGGAGGACAACAAAAAATGCATATATTAATTTTCTTATTTGTGAAATTATCTTTTTAATAGTTATTAAATTAAGATTTATACATTAATTTTTTATTTATGAAATTATATTTTTAATATAATTTTATTAATTATTAAATTTATATTTATATATTAATTTCTTATTAATGAAATTTTCATTTTAATTTTATTAGTCATTCAAATTTATATCATTTAGAGAAACTTTTGTAATTGTTAAGGACACAAGAGTCTTTATAATTCTTTTATCCAAACCTCTACCTTAGAGCTTTTTCAAATTGAGAGATTTCATCTCAATCCGCTATTACAATCATTTCATACCCTAAGTCTTGGCCTAGAAGTATGTTACTACTTTGATTATAATTCATTTGGACTAAAGATAGCTTTTACATTTCCAATTGAATTAATTAAGGACATATTAAGAAGTTTTTAAAGTTTGATAACCATTTCTGAGTGACTAAATCGAGAGTCTCGATTTATCTAAGGATTGCATGTAATTATAATGAATCTTTGGGGACATGTACACGTGTCAAACCCTTAGGGAACATGCTTATGACACTTAGCCAAGGGGAGGAAGATGAAGAAATCATTCTCCATCTTCCCCAAAAGAACCAAATTCTAAAGAGAGAGTGAGAGAGAGAGCAAAGCCTTCATCCATGGAAACTTAAGAAATCAAGCTTGATAATCCAAGTTCTTTGACTCTCTATTCGAATAGCTTAAGGAAGAGGGTAAACTTTCTCTTCCTTTCTCTTAAACTATAAATTTTGACTTGAGGGTTGTTTATGAATTTCTCATGCATGCTTTGTTTTAGTTTTTGATAGAGAATCAAATTCAAGATATGAACCTTTCTTTGAACCTTCAAATGGTATCTTGTTAAATGTATAAATCATGTTATGAAATCTTTTGGATTGTTCAAATGAATGCTTGTTGAATTGTCATGCTTTTAGGTGAATTTTAACATAGTTAAAGTTGTTAAGTGGAAATTGAAACTTGATTTAAATGCTATTGCTTGGAGTTAATGAATATTGGATTGTTGTTAGTTCAAATAGTTTGTTTAGGACTAAAATGGCCATAAGAAAATTGTTTCGAACTGTTTTGAACATGTTTAAGTGGGAATGTAAGCATTGGACTGTTTCGAATGGATGTAATCATGCTAGGGACTTTTTCTGAATATTCAGGGAAATTATAGGTCTGATTTAATGAGTAAAACTAATAGGGAGAGACTGTTTATAGGCATATGGGCTGTTTTGAGTACTTTGAAAGCATGTGGGAATGAATGAATCACATATGTATTTATATACACAAAATTCAAGACTATTTTGAATGGATAATAAAATATGTGGACTGTTTTGATTTATATGAAAATGTTTGTAAGTGTGATGCCCTGTTTTGAGTGAACAAATGAATAAGTATGTAAACCAGACTGTTTTAAAATGTATGTACGTATGCTACCCTATTTTGAGTGAACAAATTTATACACATGTAACCTGCCCTGTTTTGTATATATGTATAAATGGACTGTTTTCATGATTTTTAAGGTGTTTGAGAATTGATTTGATAAGGTTTAAGGCCCGCGAGAATGTACAAGTGTTTTGGGATTGTTTTATAATTATGACAGAGTACGGGACCATTTTGACCATGTAATTATGATTGAAACTACACATGTGGACTGTTTTGGAATTATAGCGAAATGCATGGACTGTTTTGTATACTTGTGATCATTAATAGTCAATTTTTGTACAAAATTCGATGAACATTGTGTGTTGAGTTGTTTGGTGAATGATTGAAAGATTTAATCGGTTCTAATATATATAAATATGTTATTTGTTAATCTTAGACCATGAAGTGATAGAGGAAGTAAGGCACAAGGTAGATCAAGTAGTGGAGAAACAAAAAGGAATTTTAATATGGGAACAAAGATAGCTTGGATCGAATTGTGAGTGTAGTTAAAGCCTCGAGATAGGCTTGTAACCTTCCCGAGCATGTTTTATTGCTTAAATTTATCGTTCAATATTCAATATATGTGTGCAAGCTTAAGCTAAGGATCCGAGGTAAGTACTTGTTTATAAGACACTATGTAAGGTGAAATGCTTGATTATTAGATCACTTAAAGTTAGAAGTTCTACTTGTGTTATGATATATTTTGATATGAGTTGTATGTGTAATACATGTTATTTGGAGCTATGCTCAACCTGGATATATAAAACACATGTTACCCAAACATCTGAATAAGGAACTAAGCTCAACTCTGGTTCTGAAAATGATGATTTAATTGAAAAGCATTGGTCTTGAGTTGGTCATAGATATAGATGGCATGCCATAGAGTCTATAGAGTTCGTGTAAGGGTTGGACTACGGTCCTTATGAAGCGACAGTAGGAGGGATGGATTTTGGTCACTTGGCGACGGTGTGAGGGATTGACCCGTACCTTGAGTACCTTTTATTGGAAATAGTTGGTTGGGGACTCGTGTACCATAGACGACTTGATGTTCAAGGCTATATTAAAAAAAGAAAACTACGATCATTCAAAAATAAAGAAATGAACTATCCTAATAACTTGCTTGATAAATAAGGTCTTGATAAGTGATTCTTGATTAATTCTTGGGTGGAATTGTATGTTTTATTTGAATTCCTATATAAATGTGCCTTGTTCAAATGATATGGATTTTGATAAGTGATTCTTGATTAATTCTTGGTTGTTATAAGATGTTCATGTTACATGTTTGGAGATATGGCTAATTGAAATGAATGGTTGTAGAGATTTTATTTGTAGACTTATTTCCGCATGCTTGATGAATATATGTCACCCTGTAGAATTGAATATATAGGCTTAATCGAAGTTAACACATGGTATTAATCTATTAAATAAGGATATCACTTGATTGTTCTGATTTAAAATTTTGGTTTCTAAATGGTGGTAAGATAGGAACATGAAAGTATAAGAAATGCTGGTGGTGTGTAAGGCTTAATTTGTGTTTTGGCTACTTATATGTTTCGAACTAAAGGCTTACTTGAGATAAGCAAATTGTGTGCATGTTAGAAACTAGGCTTGATGTTAGCGTGTTTGCAAAGTATGGCTCAACTATTAGTAAGTTCATGTTTGTTTCAGGTGTACCTCCGATTTAAGCATGCTATGGATTGAATTTGTGCATTGTTACTTGACTAAAGTGGGAACCTAGTTAACTTAATCGAATGGAGATTCCATAATCAACTATTGTTTTGGCTTGAACTCTATGCTTACTAGCCTTTTTAGTTCTTAGTTAGATTCGTATAATTGGCTTACTTGAGTAAGCCAATTCCTTGTTTGTATTTTAACATCTTTTACTTCAGTTTACTCCTAGACCAGATTAGTTGTGTTACAAATCATCTATTTACTAAACATATAAACTAATAGATTTGACTGGTCAAACATCTAAAAATGGTTTAAACCGATTTAATTTTAACAAAAAAATTGTTTACCAAACTAGATCTATATTTTTAAAATATTAGATTCTTTTATCGTTGTAACACCCCTAACCCAGCTTAGAAGTAAACCGAATTAGGAAGTGTTTCGAAACAAAAACAAACAACAAACAATCAACAAAGATAAACATTCAAGGCATACTAGTAAAGATAGAGTTTGTTTATAACATTTTTAGGGATTAAAAATTTTGGTTTAATCACAAAGGTATCTTTAGATTAGATTTGTAGTAAATCAGACCAACTTACAGATGATGTTAAGTCACCTTACTAATACATTAGAGAACTAAACCTAAGCCAACTTAATTTCAAAGCATTCGAAAGGGAAACCAAGAATGACTTAGACATCAAGAAACCCTTTACTTTGATAACATGTAAGACATCATTTGAATCATCTTACAAAATAGCCCTATTCAGTTCACATTACAACTTTTTCATTCGGCTATATGTTATCTATGTTAAGTATCTAAATAATAAACAAGCTTTTAGTCCATTATTAAGCATGTATTTATAATCTTATGATCCAGATAAACTATCCACAAATTATTTACATACATATAAAAGCATGAACCATAACCCAATCATTCTAACATCAAACCTAGAATAACTTAATAAATAACTAACTATTCAAGCATCAACACCACTTAACTTAATCCACAAGTAAACATTCGAATACTGAGATATTACATCTAACTTATTCAACAACCAATTAAACATCAAGATAATAACATCTCTAATGGTTTAGCAACAAACAACCATAAGGGCATAAAAGGCCACTTACATAAAGCTATATTCTCTTTTAAAGACTTAAATACATATGTAATCAAAAGATAATTCAAGTGAATAGCATACCATTGTTTAGTGATCATTAAGCTTACAAGTTGTATCATTTAAAATCAAACTTAATATCCATGATTATCATCAGGCATCACATATCTCAAACAAACATTTAATTGTAGCAACAAGTACTCGAGTAGCAAGTCTAACTTAGCTTAATCAACAATCAAACATAGCTTAGCCAACAAGCAACCATGAGGCATAATGGACTATTTACAAAATAGTCGATAGTTTGATTCGAATACAAGATCAAAGTTATTTCAATGTATAATCCAATCATATCCAGCTACATACAACTTTCACATAGCCATACCATATACCTAAGCGTTGGCATACTACCAATTGCTTAATTTAACTATCAATATAGTCATACGAACTACACATCCTTTTTAGGGTTTATCACATGATAAAAGATATATACATCAACCCACATACACGCATGACATCAAGGTGATTTATCAACTTAAGTCACATATAGATATTTAAACAACCATACAATCATACTAACTATTATAACTCATAAAGCAAGAAACTATAAAATAATTAGAGGCTCATTACAAAAATTTGAACACTTATAAAACTTATACACATATATAGCCAAAATAGGATCTAAATGCACTATGCAAACTTAACAACTATGTGCCACCATCTAGGAGTTCTAAAGATATAATTCAATTCATACTTAGGTCATTCTGACCACGTCCAAGCTCAGGAGATATCCGAAGGCACATTTACCTTGAAATGTAATGAAGGAATAGAGTAATGGCTTAGAGAGGTAGTTTAAAATAGCTAAAAGTAAGATCAAATAATTTATCCTTTCACTAATTTTTCATTAAGTAATCATGAATCTAAGCTTGGACAAGAAGTTAGCTAACCCAGATAAGGTTTCTGAACAAACAAATGCAAATTTTCTTGGCTTTCCGACAAATCATAAACCTTTGAATATTCAAGCAATTCAAGCATGCACGTATTTTATCTAGCATGACTAATCGCACTAAGAACATATAATAAATTAAGATCACTTTACTTGTTATACAAGTCATTATCATAGTTCATTACTTAACTTATAAACTTTCTTGGTTTCCTTTGTCAAGCCTTGTGATTCAAGCAACTTATTTCACTTGTATTTCTTTTGTTTAAATCATCCATAGTACCTTTAATTTATGAGTATACACATATATATATATATATATAACGGTCCAAAATGTACTTATATATATATATTTCCAAAGTAGTCTATAAATCATGAGTATCATATATATAGGTTCAAAATAGTCCAATACATACTTAGATTTATACATAACAGTCCTTAAATCATGTATATACACATATAGGTTCAAAACAGTCCCAATGCTTACTTGGATTTATACTAAACAGTCTTTAAATCATGTATATACATATTTGGATTCAAAACAGTCCAATGCTTACTTGTATTTATCCAAAATGCCTTTAAATCATGAGTATATATATGGATTCAAATCAGTCCAATACATACTTAGATTTATACAAAACAGTCCTTAAATCATATATATACATATATATGTTCAAAACAGTCCAATACATACTTGGATTTATACAAAACAGTCCTTAAATCATGTATATACATATATAGGTTCAAAATAGTCCAATGCTTACTTGTATTTATCCAAAACAACCCATAATTTTCGAACATAGCATTTCATATATATATAAATATGAGTTACTTATCATGTAAGTTATCAAGCATGGCATATAACACCCCTTACCCGGCTTAGGAGTAAACCGAATTTGAAGTGTTTCAGAAAAAACAAGGAATGACTTAGCACATGTAAGACCTGGTTTCAAAGCACCAAAGATAAATCAAAGACAAGGTTTTACTTTTGATTACTCAAATTTGGCAACCATTTAAATCTCTAACACAAGTTACCTTATAAAGGTTTCAGAAACATACTGGAATACCAAACATCTAAAAAAATCATTTCACAAGTAATCAAAATCTTTTACCCTTAAAGATATTCAACAAATTAATACAAAAGTGGCTTAATCAGTATTCTTAATCTTTTAAGGTCAGAACAAATTAGGCCAACCGGATTGAACCACTTCATTCATTAGTGAGACATTTAAAAACTGTTAACTTATTTACCAACTCCTTGTTATACCATTTAATGTCAAGATTTATTAATCCAGATTAACCACTAAGTAACACATATCACTACCAATCATGTATCCTAAGCAACCAGCATTCAAAGCTTATGCCTAACATAACTTTACCCACAAGAAGTTAATCTTTTGAACTTCAAATCTAACTTAGCTTAAGCTACCATGAAGCTTATTAGATTGTTTGCAAAAAGGTGATAGCCACCTTCAATTACTAAGATCAAATTAATTTGGAGATTAAACCAAACCTAACCCAACACATATAACCTTACATAGCATGACCAATACAATAATCAATAACATTTAACCATTTACTTAGTCTAACCATTAGAGAAACCATTCGAACTACACCACTTTTATTTGGGTTTAACTCATGTTAATATATATATATATATAAGCTTGCAACTACATGCCATCAAGACGATCTATCAACCTAAGACTCTTACAGATATTTAAACAGCATATCATATACAATACACATCAATCACTAGTTCTTAGCATAACAAACATTTTGTTTATAACTTTTAATCTTATTCGAATTATAAGGTGTCCCACCTATTATTCATGATCACAAACCATTGAAGCATTATAACTCACATACTTATTTGACAAGTAAACATTCGAATAAAACTCTATCATAGCTTAGTTATCAAGAAACTACTCAATCTTGTTAACTATTAAATCATATAAAGTAAGCAACCACCAAGTAATAATTAAAGGCCCAATACAAAACTTTGAATACTTAACAGACTTATATACATATATAGCTTAAGTGGAAACTAGATGCATTATGCAACTTAACTACCATGTGCCACCATCTAGGAGATTCCTTAAGGAAATTCAAGACATACAATCTCGACTTCTGGTGATCTTGATCAGGCTCATAGCTAACCAAAAATGAACTTAACTTGGGAGACAGTGGAAAGACGTATAAGTATAATTACTTAGTGAGGTAACTTAAAGCATCTAAAACACGAAACAATAATACATCCTTTCACTTAGATCTTTTACTCATACACATTTAATCCTAAGCTTGGTCGACGAGTTAACGTTCTAGGTCAAGACAATTCAATCAAGAAATTACACTTATATAGGGGTGGTCCGAACTTAAGCAGGTTCATATATACATATAGGTATTCGAATAGAGCATAACTATTCACCTAGTTGGATATTCAAAAATAGGCATTTCTTGTTATGCAAGTCATTATCATGACTCGTTACTTATCATATCATCTTTCTTGGTTTCTTTTATCATAGCCTTGTAACTCTAGCAACTTATTTCACTTGTATATCTTTTGTTTAAAACGTCCATAGTACCGTTAATTCATGAGTATACATTTTTAAACATATATATACATTTATAGATTCCAAACTGTCCATGTATACTTGTATCTTATTCAAAACTCTCCATAAAACAAATATATATTTATAGATTCAAAATAGTCCACGTATACTTGTATCTAATTCAAAACTGTCCATAAAACAAATATTTACATTTATAGATTCAAAACAGTCCATGTATACTTTATCTTATTCAAAACTGTCCATAAAACGAATATATATATTTATAGATTCAAAACAGTCCATGTATACTTGTATCTTATTCAAAACAGTCCATAAAACAAATATATACATTTATAGATTCAAAACAGTCCATGTATACTTGTATCTTATTCAAAACTGTCCATAAAACTTAATTAGATTTAGTCAAAAAGATCCTTAATCTTTTCGAACATAGCATTATATATATATATATAAGTAGATGCTACTTATCATGTAAGTTATTAAACATGACATATTTTAAACTTAAATTTACTTATCATAATAAATGATTGATATAACATATTTTAGACAAGAATTATTTGTCACTTAACGTACCAATCATATGCATGAGTTACTTATCATCAAAGGTACATAACATATCATCTCATAATCACTTGTTACTTATCATGAAAGATATCAAGCATAGTATAATATAAACATGGATTATATATCACCAAAGGTACAAAACATATCATCTCATTATCACATGTTACTTATCATGTAAGATGTCAAGCATAGCATAACATAAACATGGATTAGTTATCACCAAAGGTACAAAACATATCATCCCATTATCGCATGTTACTTATCATGAAAGATATCAAGCATAGCATAACATAAACATGGATTATTTATCACCAAATGTACAAAATATATCATCCCATTATCACATGTAACTTATCATGAATGATATCAATCATAGCATAACATAAACATGATTATTTATCACCAAAGGTACAAAACATATAATCCCATTATCACATTTTACTTATCATGAAAGATATCAAGCATAGCATAACATAAACATGGATTATTTATCACCAAAGGTACAAAACATATCATCCCATTATCACATTTTACTTATCATGAAAGATAACAAGTATAGCATAACATAAACATGGATTATTTATCACAAGTCATTTACAATGTTTCTACGACAGTAATCATGTCAGTATCAATGTACATCAACAATGACAATGAAAATAACAATATCAATGACTATGTTCTATGTCTGATGTTCAATGCTTCAATGGTTCAATGGCTATATCGATAGTGAATTCAATAACAATGATCAATGCCCGATATTCAATACCATGACTTACCTCTACTTACCAACAATATCCACTAAGTGGTTCGATGCAATCTTCCTTACAATGATGTTAGCAATACTATATACAATGACAATGGAATCGGGAAAGGCACCTAGCCTAATCTTGTGACTCTGACTACATGCACCTCGATAATCTAAGGCTTTCAAGGCTCTCAGATAGCAATTCCCTTGTCCCTAGCCCTTGATGGAGATGGTGGATGCTCTTTATCGATTTCTTGAGCTAGGAAAAAAAGGAAAATTATTAAGATCGATAATACGATATCGAAATCAATATAATGATATTAAAATCAACTTCTAAGCTCAATTTAGACAATAACAATAAATTATCCATGGATAGTCAAAACCCTAGTTCAAGATTACACTCAATATCTCCATGGATTTCAACAATAGATTGAGGATTCTAACTTACCCGATCGTTAGCAATGATTCGATGTCAATAAATCGAAGAAAACTCAAGCTTCTCCAACCTCAAATATAGAGGTGCTTGCTTGGAGGGAAAGGTGAAAATGAAGGGAGAGGTGCTTGCTTGTTTAATCGGGTGAGTTTCTATTTCCTTTTCATTTCCTTACTCCTATTCTTAACTAGGAGCTTTCCTTCAAGTGAAGGAATCCCTTCAGTTAGTCTCACGTATGTAGGGATTATAATTAAGGAGGGGATAATCGCAAGGTTAGTCCCTCAACTTTTAATGTTCTATATTTTTGCCCCAAAACTTTCAATTTCTATAATTTGGCCACTAAATGATTTTCAATGCATTCAATAATGTCCTTAAACAATAATTTGACTCAATCAGAGTCCAATATCGATACAATTAACCTCGCGGTCAAAGTTAATGCAATATTTGGACCTTTTCGATGTAGGGTTTCTGATTGTCGAAAACCATTTTTGACTAGACCGGGTTTTAGGGTGTTATAGGATCTCCGTACTTTGCTCTTTTCACCAAGCTTGCCAAAATTGACATCACCTTATGCATGTGTGCCTTGCGCTTAGAACTTGACTGGGACCACTCTGCATCTGTTCCGATTATCATATGAATGGTACTTTTACGCTCTTTATTATTCCTTCATCCATCTTGTGCTTTTGGTTGCGCCAGTTCCCTATCATCTTCAACCTACCTATTATGGGAAACCATAAATCTCTCCAACTAACCCCTTCTAATGGTGGACTCAATTAGTGTGATGGCCCTTGTCTCTATGAAATTCGCATCTTCTCCTAGAGCGCTCCCTATGCTCACTTTTTTTCAACGAATGTGGTGGCTTCAAACTTCTAGTATGCCCAATCTAATTTAATATCTGCGAAGGTGACTACGTTAACTCATGATAAGTTCGAACGTGGATGACCCTTCTTTGGGTACCTCTCGTTGCCTGCCATCATGTTGATACCGCTAAGCCTGACTATTGTGTTGAGCATACTGTTGTCCACCCCAATATTGTTGATTTCCTCTACCAGCTCCCTGGTGGAGTAGGGGTCTCCCTCGCTTGGAACCAAGACCATCTCGCCTCTTATCCACAGGCTACGAACCTTGTGCTTGGGATCTCATTTTGTATGCCTCCTCATTATCAATGTACGATTGTACCTTCTCATATAATTATGACAATCTTGACGACGGTCTATCCAACAGATAGTAATTAAGATAATGATGCAAAGTGTCGTTGATAAAAGCAATGATGACAAATTCATTTGAAACTTCTTTTGTCTACATGTTTGTGGCGTGAAACATCTATACAAAATCTCATAAAGGCTCGTCTTGTCTTTGAAATACAAACATCAGATGGGCCAAATGTAACGCCCCGATTTTGGGCCCAAGAGTTTCTAGGTTGATTAAACGATACGATGGACCAGGATTAGAGATTCAAGTTGGATTCAGAATAAATATTGGAATAAATATTTTTTGTGATAGAAAATATATGGGAAAAATATCTTAAAATCATTATTTAATATATAGATATTTTTGGTAAAGTCAATTTTGAAAAGTGAATTTGGAAATTGGACATTTTGGCTAGTGACCAAAATGTAAATAGTGGAAAACTGTTTTAGTGACTGTCTTGAAAAATAGACAAATCTTAGAAACTTGAAGGAGAAAATCTACCAAATGTTTTATTCTAATTTTTAACTCAATTTGGATTATTTTAAATGTGTTTTAATTAGTAAATTAAATGGGATTTAATTAAGGAAATGTAGTTATTTTCTTAAAAACCACTTTTGACGTAACTTTTTCTCTCGAAGTTTCTTCAGCCAAACACTCTCTTTGCATCGAGGTAATATTCTTGATATCTTAAATTCTTGATTTCTAATGGATTCTTCAATCTTTTTTTCTAAAATCTCATTGTTTTCCTTTGTTTTTTAAGAGTAAAACATCCAATTGAGAGGAAATTCACTCATTAGAGGTAATGTTCATTCTTCTCCTCTAATGAATGGTTCTTTACTAAAATTCTCAAGTATTTGATCCTTGTTTAATGCTTTCTAATGGGTTTTAAGGATTTAATTATGGAAAATTGGTTAAATCAAGGTTTAAGTGATACATGCATGGAAGGGCTAAAGCAATGCATATTGGACAAGAAGCTGAATTTGTTTGTGAAGTCTGTAATGACAGCCCACTTGCGATGACTTTTTGGATGGGATCTGGGCATTTCTGGGCATAGTTATCTTCTAACAAATTGGCCGTCATTCAGTTACCATCTTGAAACGCATAAATCGAACATCAAAAACTCAAGATATGTTCGTTTTACTGAAGACTATGCATGCATAAAACTAGATACAAGATTTTGTAAAATTGATCCCAAAAGTTAACATATAAGGCTTTAGACGAATTAAACTTAGCCCAATGTATTTGTTATCATTTAAATTAATGTTTTTAGGTCTAGTTTGCTCTAAAAATAGCCCACGCATGCCTTATTGCCTAAGACAGTGACTTGCTATCCAAGTAAGCCCAAATACCTATCAGCTTATTACTTGCCACCCAAGCAAGCAGCCCTTATCAGCTTATCACTTGCACTTATTAACTTATCACTTGCAGCCCAAGCCATCAAGAAGTTTAATTGTTGTTTTTCTTTATTATTTTAATTAAATTAAGTATTCCTTATTTTAGTAGAAGTTAAATTACTTTATCTATCGTTCACCAATAAAAGGACGAAACGACCATCATTTTAATTCAGATTTCTTTTGGTTAATGAAATATTTAGTGGGATTGTTTTTGTAAGTGTTGATAACTTGTGCCTTAGAAGTCTTCTTCAACATAAGTTCGACGAGTTCTTATGAGGGAGATCATCTTCACACTCCTTCTTGCCTAGGTAATCGCATCTAGGAGGGTGGGTTAGAGCCACTTGAGGTTGCTTTCTTTGGTAATTTTGTCTAAGAGTGTGCCGAGGACAAAACCATCACAAATCCATCAAGTCATCTCCACAAACCATAAACAAAGCTAGAAATTTTTAGATTTGTTTTGTCTATCCTTTTCTTAATCTTTTTCAATCTTTTTGTTTTAATTCTTATTATTGTTCGTCTAGTCTTCCTTGTTGTCTTCATTTCTTTGAATTTCCAGCCTCGAATCTGAAATTTTCAAGAAACACCAAACCAATTCCTCTTGAAAATTCAGACTTGCGCATAGTTTTCTTGATTGAGTCTAGAACCCCTAATTCTTGCAACAACTTGATTGAAGGCTTCCATATCCACGATTGCGCTACTCTATCATTAAGTGATTTTCATTTTAGATCGATTTTTCTAAGTTCTTGATTGGTTCTAATTATAATTTTGATGGTTAATAATGTTAATAAGTGGGTTTTAACATTAGAATCCCAAAACTAAGCGAATCTTTAATTTCGTAGGTTGTTAGTGTTGTTTTTTTGTTGAGTTATGGATGTTTTATGGATGCTAGAGGTATAAGGATGATGTTAGGTTGTTTTTGGATGTTAATTAAAGGTTATTAATGGATTAAACATTTAATTTTTGGCTGGGTTAAGATTGGAAGGTGTTTGATGTTGATTTCGGTTGTTGTGGATGGGTTTTGGTTAGAGTTGTTGTGGATTATTGTTGTTGAGCCTTTGATGCACTTAGTTGCAATGAATCCTCTATTTTTGTATGGTTAAATCAGGGGTGGTTGATCCTCAAGCTTGTGGCACCGTTTTAGAAGCTTTGAAGGAGTAGTTCGCATCGGTGGACAAAATTTTGCGAAGTTGGTGAGTGGGAACGTGGAATTTAGCTTTGAAATGGTTTAAAGGTTATTTTGGGAGTTTAAATCTAGCTTGAAATGCTGGTTTAAACTCATAAGTAAGTATGATGAGATTTCTCCTTCTGTCGTACTTTGGCGAAATAGATTTTATGCACTTGTTTTTGAATTACATGGTACCTACTGTTTAAACACATTTTGTAACATCCTCAACCCAACTTAGACGAAAACCAAAGTTAAGGACATTACTGCAGAGGAAACCGAAAATGCGAGTCAAAAAATTTTAAATTTATTAAACACTTAACTATATCAAACAGAGTGTTTCTTATCTCTTATAAACATTCTTTAAAGAATTAAGCCTTAATCAGATTTGATTATCAGAAACTGAATAGCCAAGCAAGCTCATGAATAAGCCTATCATGTCTTGGTTAGTTCTACTAACATAAATCAACAACATTACTTCATTCAATTATCGATGCTCGGTCATCTTATTCAGTGATAAACCTACATTATCTTAGTTGCTAGGCATTCAAACATTTCGTAGTATCTTCAAGACTACTTAGCATTCAAATAGCAAATACTCCATTTCATGTTATTTATGTTTTGACTAACAGACATCTAGTACAT
The DNA here is from genome assembly GCA_019671005.1 of Hibiscus mutabilis. NCBI lineage: Eukaryota > Viridiplantae > Streptophyta > Magnoliopsida > Malvales > Malvaceae > Hibiscus > Hibiscus mutabilis. The sequence goes on from CM033725.1 coordinate 14,623,438, forward strand.
GAGTACTTAACGTTCAACTGATCACACAACGTGTGCAACTACACTTAGTGTTCAGACAATATATCACACATATGATCATTAAGCGTTTGGCCAAATAGAAGCAGACTTTTATTTATCTTGTATTTGATTGATCTTACTACCCAAAAGTTCATTTATCATTAAATGCTACATATCAAATCTAGTTTCTCTTAGATTTCGGCTATTACATAAATTAAACATGTTCAATAAACATTTTCTCAAACAAGTAGATTCCAAACAATGCAAGGCTACACATAAATCTATTTATTTAACATTTAACTTCTGGGTTTCAGTAAAGGTAACTCAATCAAATCTAACATCTTTACCTTACAAGCCACTAGGCCATTCATACCACAATTCAAGTTTTAAGGCAATACAAGCAATGCTTAATAGATTTACGTCAATCTTTGACAACTTCATACACATCAAATATTCTTCAATCCTAACAATGGAACAAGGGTTTCGACCCATAAGTCATAAATAGATCAATATGCCAATAGCTTGAACCACAATCAACAGTTTAACAAATATGTTAAGAGTTTTAATTACAATTAACATATACATTTATGGAATTTACATATTAAAGATTACACTACATAAATCGACTCAAACGTTGTGCCACCATTCTAGGAGTATTGTAACTAGGGGAGATCCAACTCTATTTGAATCTTGAATAATGATTCGAAACCCCTTGACAAATTGAATTATTGAGCTCTAATCAACCTTCAATGCATAATAATGAATGCATTAGGCTTCCATTGCCTAAGTGAGGTAGAAACATCAAATGATAAAACGTATCATACACGAATCTCAAAGAATCACACATCTGGACACCCAATCATATGTTAACATGTACTATCTTTGTCTTAATTTAGCTTATATATTTTATAATGTACAATAGTTTTTCCAAGCTTCATTATACAATAAGTTGATCTTGTCAAAGATCAACTTGGCACATTGAAGTCTTCATGAGACTTGAAAATTATCATTAGTTTTGATTCTTTATTCAAATTCAATAGAACATTCAGAGCTTACGGGGCTTATCAGAGCTTTTAGATCTTTCAGGGATTAACAGGACTTTTGATCCCTTTCAGAATTTACAGAGCTTATTAGGGCCTTCGGGACATTCTAGAATATTATCAATATCATTTCTGAATTCTTATTTAATTTCTTATTAAATTCGGGTCTTTTACTTGTTTTCCTTGGATCACTATTGGTGATGAATAACGTTAATTCAGGCGATACTTAGCTCAAAGCACATAGCAAGGGCTAATATCGAAACATATCAAGAGGGTGTCCAGTAAGCAACTGCTTAAACAAGAGTACCAGAGGTACTAAAAGATCAACTTGATCTTAATAACAAGAGACCATAGTCTAAACATTTCAGGTACCATCCAATAGATCCGAGGTCTTCCATTTTCTAAGGCAACTTATATGTTTTATCTTAATTTTGTCATTCGGGAAGTTTCTTATTGTACAAGTAACTTTACTTTTAAAGTTAACAGGGATTTCTTAGGATACAAGTAACCTTGCTTATTTCTTTCTTTCAATAGCTTATAATATCATTCAAGCTGCCTTACTTCTTTACTCCTTAGAGTTAACTGATTAGTCTTTCATTGTAAATCTTATTGTCATTAGTTAGTAAGTTAATCTAGGCTTATTACAAGTACACAGTTCTTATCAATATCAACGATATTCCATGGCCAATCATTCAAGCATAGCAAGGCATTTTAAACACGACAATTGCAATATCATTCAAATTAGAACATGAATCTCATGCTATGAATGTATGCTCATCATCAATTAGCTCTATTTGAGCCTTTTTACAATGTGCATGTAATGCATCTCATTCATAACCAATCAATACATAATCTTAACAAATTAGACATCAGGATAACTCCACGTTACCCAAGACACAAGTAACTACACTCACCTGGTTATTCCAAAGTTATGGAATACCTGATCTACTATTCACATTCTATATCCTTTCCTTAGCCATCCATAATTAAAATGCACCTCATACACAAATTAACAAGTCATTAGGACTAATTCCATCTTTCTCAAGTACCCCAAAATACTGGTAAATACATTCAAACAATCTCAATTATAAGCTCACATTTTTACGCATTAACACATCAACTATTCAGGTAAATTCTTAATTACTAAACTGTCCAGCAATTATATACATACATTTACACAAGCAAACAACCCCTGGCATGCTTTATTCTTATTAAATCTGTTCACTAACAACATGGATACATATATACAAGCAAAATAAACCATATATGATTCAATCTAGCCAATTTTGTCCAGTTAGCATGTACACATAATTTTCCAATGCAAAACGGTCCATATATGATTCAATCTAGCCAATTTTGTCCAATTAACATGTACACATAATTTTCCAATGCAAAACAGTCCATATATATTCATATATACTCAATTCAGGGTAGATTACATATGTATACATTTTATTCACTCAAATCAGTCCCCAAAACCTTTATATACATGCACGACAACCCCCTAAAGTCTTAAAACAATCCTCACACATTTCACCTTATAATCCTCTGCTTTAATTACACAAATGAATGCACATACAATCTTGTTTATACACAAAACAACCCTTGTTCCTACATGATTGTACATATTCAAAGAAGTTTTCATGCTTTCGTGTATACACAAAACACCCTTACTCACACATTTTAATTCTTGAAACAGTTCTTATCATTTCCATATACATGCCAAACAATTCTTTTTCTTATTTACAAATACACATGTGAATCAGCCCGCAAAGACTCAAATTTATGCAAAATAGTTCTAGTTATATACATGTAAACATATAAGCAAAACTGTCCAAATTTTATATACATTGTCTTTACAAGTTCTAAACAGTTCCTAAGCCTCTCAAAAAATATATAATCTATTGTAATTTGATATTTAACTTGCATAACAGCCTTCCCTTATTTTTAACTTACTAAATCCACCCCTTAAACATTCACAAATCAGTCCTTAAGTTCCCAAAACAGTCCCAATCTATAAAATAGTCTGCAATTCAATTTCTTGCTAACCATGTGACCACAAATCAATGCAAACAAAGTTCATACCACGAACAAGATTGTATCTACATTTTCATGCTATCATTGGAATACTAGATCTCTTAATAATCCAGAATTCACTACCAACAACAAGATTAATTCAACTAGTACACCACAAATCACAAAGTATAACATTCATCACACTATATACATACATAACCACCAATACACAATTCAACCATGACCCAATCAAGAACTCAACTTAATCACATAGCATCAATCTTCAAAAAAATAGGTAACTTAGCATTTCCAATCATATTTCAAAATTATAAGATCATAGCCATTTAGCATGTATGTAATTCGAATAATCAAGAGGTTTCCTAACAGTTCCGATTTGTTGCTTACTTAGCTAATAACCATATGCATGCAAAGATTATGAAATTACATTCAAATTCAAAATCTAAACAATAAGATTGGAAGGAAATTCTTACCCCTTTCTTCTAGCTACTACCCGATCTCCAAATCTACACTCCAAGGTAAGAACTTCCTATCTCTCTCTACCATGGAAGCTCTTGGCCCAAGTCAGGGAGATGATAGTAATGGTTTTCCATTCTTCACTCCACTTGGCCGACTTCTCCTTCACATGCCTTCCCATAAGGGTGACATGTGTGAATACCCTTTAATTAAGCAAAGTTTTGCATGCAATCCCACTTTGTTTTTCAAGTATTTGTTTTGGCATTTACTATAGTTAACCTTCTTTTTTGAGCTTTCTAATTTGGTCCAAGACCTACTTAATCAATTTAATGAGGGTTACTTCTATAGCAATTTAACTATTGGTCTAATAAAGTATTAAGCATACTCTTATGCCAAATGTTTAATATAAATTAAGAAACATCTGCAACAATTTGAATCACATTCGATTTAATCATCAAAATTTCTAGGTCGTATTTCTGGGGTATTACATGTTTTGAGTATGTTTTATATAGATTTTTGCTCATATATTGATGATGGATGCATTGGGAAAATGGTCCATGTATGTATGAGGAAAACTTGTAAATGCATGGTTTAATTCACTGTAAATGGTTTTTGAATGTTCCATATAAAAGCAGTGAGGTACATGGTTAATAATGAAATTATATTGGAAAGTGATGAGGTTTAAAATGCTATTGGATATAGTTGGCTGGCCATAGGATTGATAGTGCACTATAATGAGTCACGTCGGGTGTTGAGGGGTTTATGTGTACCGAATACTCTACAACGAGTACCCTAACGGTTGAGGGCTTATATGGTACCAAAAACTCTCGTTAGTGGATTATACATCTAACCAGTGATTGGTTTGTGATGGTACCCGGTTGTGGTTGTACCTTAATTCTAGTTGAGATTGTATGAAATGTTGAGAGAACACTTGTTGAATCCTTGTATCTGATGTAATATTTTGTAAAGTGGAACTTGGTTTATGATCACTTGAAAGACAATATAATTGATAATATATCTTGTGGATGGATTATGTTGTATAATGTTGGTTTATACATGTTTACTCTTTAAGCGTTGCATATGGGTTGTTATGCATGGGAAAGCTTAAATTGAAGGATTGCAAATGGGATTTTATTGTTGATTCGTGATACATGTTGTATGTGGTTTAATATGCATATTTTTGGAAATGTTAAGTGCATGGTTTGTAAGGTATGATGTTTTGAAAGATGTTTGAAATGAGGTTTGCAAGGTGGTTTTGATAACCAATTTTAATTTCATTGATGGTGGTTTGTTTTTGAGCACTCCTTACTAAGCCTTGTATGCTTACGCTCTCTTTATCCATCAATGTAGAGAATTAAAGGTTGGAGCAGTGAGCAAGCGAAAGGGAATCTAAGGACTTGAACTATTCGAAAGTATGGTTTTAGAACTAGACTAGTAGTAATAAAGGCAATGGGGTTCATTGTTGCTTGGGAGGGTTATTTGCTAAACTCCCTATATGTGCAAGTTTATATTGTTGATGTGGAGTTGTGTGAGGCTTTATATGTTTGTTTTTGTTGTGGAATTACGTTTTTGTGCGTTGGATGGATTGGTTTTTAGGAAGCATGTATCTAGATTTATGATTAAAGTATGTTGCTATGATTTGATCTTATTCCTTTGATATTCTGGCATGGCTTGACCTATAGTTTAGTGGTGTGTATGTTTATTGGTTGTTAGAACATGTTTGAATCCATGATTGTATGAAATACCAGCAGAATTACATATTACGGGTCAGAGCGTACTGATACGTGGGGCCTCGTATCAATACTGGTAAGCTAGAAAAAGTCGTGCGAATCGGTACACATGAGGCTGTATCGATACGGGATTTAGCTACTAGAATCCATGATTTTGCAATTGTGCCCCCATATAGATACGCCTTAGTCATGTACCAGTCGATCCCGTTGGATTTAAGGCTCATATTGGTACAGGTGCATACGTACCAATATCGGCTGTCGTTAATTCGATTAAAGTGTAAGTCAAGGTTTCTAATTCTTTCATTTTGGTCTCTAATGTTCGGGAATGCAATTGTATGATTTTGAATGACCGTTTTGAGCTGAAATTTGGCAAGCATGCATCTAATTAATTGAAGGTTGGTAACGCAAATTTTAACTAAGTCCTCATAACTTTCTAGATTTGCAATGTGGTTCCTAAATTGCAATTATACGCAATTGGATGTCAATTCAATGCCCGATTCATTTAAGATTTCACCCGCTACCAACATGCACACCTTAGTACATAATGTTACATCTAGACAAGATAAAAGAAAAAAATGGACCTAATCTCAGTTAATCATTCTAGGGTTTGTTTCGACAAACCCAATGTATCTCACTCGGTTCGGTCAGGCGTCTAGGTCGGGTCTAGGGGGTTACATTTTGATGGTATCAGAGTAATGTTTGCGATAGTTAGGGTGAGGTTATGATTGTTGGGGTGTTGTTATTGATTGTTCATTATTGTTTTCTATGTACGGTGATTGTTTATATGCACGATGATTATTATATACCATGTTGGGGGATATTTCGTGGGACACATTACCTTATTACTACAGTCTGAAATATTTCAATTTGAAATGGTAGTCTTGGATCTTCACTTGAAGCTAACCTGATTGTTTTGTTTTGGTGTAATGCCTTAGATATAATTGTTATGTTACGACCGAGGAGAGAATTGAGGGCTAGCACGAATATTGATGTCGTTGGGCAAAGAGATTAGAAGAATATTGTACCTCATGAGGGTTTGCCACCTCTTCTGCCTAATCCACCTGTAGAAGTGGAGCAAGTACCTCCTACGCCAGTTGAGCTAGTGTTGGGTGATATGGCACCTTTGAATCGGGCAATGACCAAAGCATTCCATGTTGTTGTTGCTGGAGTGCATGCATCTGCACTAGCTGTTGGGCAGACGTGGTTGTCGTTGGAGCGCTTGCAAAGTATGGGAGTAGTTGAGTTCAGAGGGTTAGCACTAGAGGTATCCGAGGAGTGGTTTGCCAGTACTGATCGGATCTTAGAACAAATGGGGTGCAATTATGCCCGTAAGCTAGGATATGTTGTATCTCTATTTTAGAGAGATGCGTATAGTTGGTAGACTACCATGACAGCGAGCATGGAACCCGGTGATGTGACTTGTGATTTTTTTTGAGCTGCCTTTAAGAAGAAGTATATGGGAGTTAGATACTTGGATGAGAAGTAGCGTGAGTTCATGGCCTTGGTTTAGGGCAGTATGTCTATAGAATAGTATGAGGCATTGTTTGTTCGGTTAAGCCAGTATGCTCCTAAACTTGTACCGAATGAGAGGCATCGCTATGACCAATTCTGTTACAGATTGGTACAGGATGTACATATATGCTGGCTTCTGATTATAATGATATCTGTATGTTTGTTACATGGGCGAAGGACATTGATCAAAATCTAGGTTTATCAGCTCTTGTGGGAGGTTCTAGCTCTGGCAAAAGAGTCACAGATTTTGGTTCTGGTGGTGGTCAGTTTAAAAAGCACCGTAATAGAAGGTATCACTCTAATTGAGGTGAGGTGGAGGTAGTGCTGGACGAGAATCGCAGGGTCAGGGTACCCAGGCTAGAGCAAAACATAATACATGTTAGGTTTGTGGATCGCGTGATAACATGAGGTGAGACTGTCCACGTTTGGCTCAGGAGGGATAGACTCCTACGACTGTTGTTGCTAATTCTTGTTGGAGTTGTGGATCGAGCGATTGTCTTAGAAGTGTTAGATGTGGGTATGCAAGTAATTAGTTCTTTTGGAAAGACGGTTGTTGCGAGGAGTTGTATAAGAGATGCCCTTTGACGGTTCAAAGTCATGTGTTTGCGGTTGATTTAATGGAGTTGTCGTTTCACAATTTTGATGTAATATTGGGTATGGATTGGTTGACCGAGCATAGGGTTGTGGTTGATATTGAAACCAAGCGAGTTTACTTGAAACTCCCTGATGATTACGAAGTAGTGGTTATGGGTGAGAATGCTAAGTTCTTGTCCAATGTTGTTTCAACTCTAGAAGCGAGTCGTATGATGGATTCTGGTTGTCAAGCATTCTTAACTTATGTCATGAATCCAGGATCAAAGGAGGTGCGCATTCAGGACATTTGTACATTATGTGATTTTTTGGGTGTTTTTTCGAAGGAGTTGTCGGGTTTGGCACCAGATAGAGAATAGAGTTTGGCATTGAGTTCTATGTTGGATACAGCTTCGGTGTCTATTGCTCTTTATCGAATGGCAGTGAAGGAGTTGAAAGAGTTAAAGACACAACTTCAAGAGTTGCTTAATCAAGGGTTTATTAGGCCTAGTGTTTCATCGTGGGGTGCAGCGGTGCCGTTTGTGAAAAAAATGATGGAACGATGCGAATGAGCATTGAATATCGGCAACTAAACAAGTTGATAATTAAGAATAAGTATTTTTTTGTCACAGTTTGATGATTTGTTTGATCAGCTTAGAGGTGCTTCGGTGTTTTCTAAGATTGATTTGAGATCTAGGTATTATCAATTGAAAGTAAAAGATGTGGATGTGCCTAAAACTACCTTTCGTACGAGGTACAAGCATTACGAGTTCTTGGTGATGTTGTTTGGTTTGACTAATGCACCGATGACGTTCATAGATATGATAAACCGGGTATTCCATGACTTTTTCGACTAGTTTGTAGTTGTGTTTATTGATGATATTCTTGTGTACTCTTATACCGAGGAGGATCATGATAAACACTTACGGATTGTGCTTCAAGCATTCTTGCATAATCAGTTGTACGCCCAGTTAAGCAAGTGTGAGTTTTGGCTTAGGGAGGTTGTCTTTCTCAGGCATGTTGTGTCAGCCGAAGGAATTTGGGTTAACCCGCACAAGATTGAGGTGGTGATAGGTTGGAAGCCACCTAAGTTCGTGTTAGAGGTTCATAGTTTCCTTTGGTTGGCTAGTTATTACCGTTGGTTTGTGGATGGTTTTTCGAGGATTGGTGCTCCTTTGACCAAGTTGTTGCAAAAGAATATCCACTTTGAGTGGACGAAGGATAGACAACAGGCTTTTGAAAAATTGAAGGAGGCTTTAAAACGAGATCCAATCTTGATTCAATTTGAGTCAGGTAAGAAGTTTGTTGTTTATAGTGATGCATCATATGTAGGCTTGGGTTGTGTGTTGATGCAAGGAGGAAAAGTTGTGGCTTATGCATCTAGATAGTTGAAGGTGCACGAGCGCAACTATTCAACCATGATCTTGAGCTTGCCTCGGTTGTGTTTCCATTGAAGATTTGGAGGCACTATCTCTATGGTGAGGAGTGTGTTGTGTACATGGATCTCAAGAGTTTGAAATACTTGATGACTCAAAAGTATTTGAATCTTAGGTAACAAAAATAGTTGGAGTTGCTTAAGGATTATGTTTTGACAATTGAGTATCATCCGAGAAAGGCTAATGTTTTGGCTAATGCCTTGAGTAGGAAGGTTGAGGTGGAGTTGAAGGCGATGTTTGCGTGGTTAAGTGTGATGCGGGATGAAGGCTTGTTGGCATAGTTGCAAGCAAAGTCATCTTTGTCATAGTTGATTAAGGACAAGCAACCTTTTGAGGAGGCCTTAGCATCGCATGTTAAGGATATCCTGGATGGAAATCAGACAAATTTTCACTTTAATGATGATAAGGTGTTGTGTTTCAAAGATCAGATGGTGGTGCCTAATGATGATGAGTTGGGACGTACCATTTTGACCGAAGCGCATACTAGTCCTTTCGTTATGCATCACAGTAGCACTAAGATGTATTGAGCTTGAAAGAGGAGTACTATTGGGTTGGTTTGAAGAATGATGTGGCTGATTTTGTTGCTAGATGTATGGTATGTCAGCGTGTCAAGGCTGAGCATTAGTTTCCTTCCGGGTTGCTGCAACCATTGAGGATACCGGAATGGAAGTGGGAGAGAATCACCATGGATCTTGTGTCTAGACTGCCATTGATGCCAACTAAGAAGGATTTCATTTGGGTGATTGATGATCGGTTTACGAAGTGTGCACATTTTGTGCCAGTGCATACAATTTAAACCTTGGATAAGTTGGCGGATCTGTATATTGTTGAGATTGTGTGTTTGTACAGGATGCCCAAGTCCATAGTTTTAGATAGGGATCCACAGTTTATAGCAGGGTTTTGGGAGTGTTTGCATCGGGCTTTGGGTACAAGTTGTAACGCCCCGATTTTGGGCCTAGGAGTTTCTAAGTTGATTAGATGGTACGGTAGATTGGGATTAGAGAATCGAGATAAAAAATTAGAATAAATATTTTTGTGTGAGAAAATATATGGGAAAATATTTTAAAATCATTATTTAATATATATATATATAGTAAAGTCCATTTTGAAAAGTGGAATTTGGAAATTGGACATTTTGGCTAGTGACCAAAATGTAAAGAGTGAAAACTATTTTTAGTGACTATTTTGAAAATTGATCAAATCTTTGAATCTTGATTGAGCAACTATAACAAATGTTTTAACATGATTTTTCTCTCAATTTAGATTATTTTAACAGTGTTTTAATTAGTGAGTTAAAGGGGATTTAATTAAGGAATGGTAGTTATATTCTTAAAAACTACTTTTGACGTAACTTTTTCTCTCAAGAATGGTAGTTATATTCTTAAAAACCACTTTTGACGTAACTTTTTCTCTCAAACTTTTCTTTCAAAGTTTCTTCAGCCAGACACTCTCTTTTGCATCAAAGATTTGAGGTAGTATTCTTGATTTCTTAAATTCTTGATTTCTAATGGATTCTTCAATCTTGTTTTCCAAAATCTCATTGTTTTCCTTTGTTTTTCAAGAGTAAAACATCCAATTCAGAGGAAATTCACTCATTAGAGGTAAGTTTTGTCCTTCTCCTCTAATGAATGGTTCTTTACAGAAATTCCCAAGTATATTATCTTTGTTTAATGTTTTCTAATGGGATTTAATGATTTAATTATGGAAAATTGGTCATATCAAGGTTTAATTGATGAGATTAAGTGATTTTTATTTTGGATCTGTTTTGTTGAGTTCTTGATTGGTTCTAATAATAATTTTGATGGTTAATATGTGAGTTTTAACATTGGAATCCCGAAAATAAGTGAATCTCTAATTTCTTAGGTTGTTAGTGTTGTGTTTTTTGTGAGTTATGGATGTTTTATGAATGTTGGACGTATAAGAATGATGTTAGGTTATTTTTGGATGTTAACTGAAGGTAATTAATGGATTAAACATTTAGGTTTTGGCTGGGTTAAGATTGGAAGGTGTTTGATGTTGATTTTTGTTGTTATGGAGGGGTTTTGGTTAGAGTTGTTGTGGATTATTTTTGTTGAGCCTTTGAATGCACTTAGATACAATGAATCCTCTATTTTTGCATTGTTAAATCAGAGGTGGTTGATCCTCAAGCTTGTGGCACTATTTTAGAAGGTTTGGAGGAGTAGTTCGCATCGGCGAACGAAATTTTGCGAAGCCGGTGAGTGAGAACATGGAATACAGCTTTGAAATGGTTTAAAGGTTATTTTGGGAGTTTAAATCTAGCTTGAAATGCTGGTTTAAACTCCGAAGTAAGTATGATGAGATTTCTCCCTCAGTCATGTTTTGGCGAAATTGATTTTATGCACTTGTTTTTGAATTACATGGTACCTACTGTTTAAGCATGTTTTGAGTATGTTTTATACAGATTTGTGATCATATATTGATGATGGATGCATTGGTAAAATGGTCCATGTATGTATGAGGAATACTTGTAAATGCATGGTTTAATGCATTGGAAATGGCTTTAGAATGTTGAATATAAAAACAGTAAGGTGCATGGTTAATAATGAAATTATATTCAGAAATGATGCAGTTTAAAATCTTATCATATATAGTTGGCCGACCATAGGATTGATAGTGCACTATAATGAGTCGCCTTTGGAGTTGAAGGGTTTATGTGTACCGAATACTCCACCACGCGTATCCTAACGGTTGAAGGCTTATATGGTACTGAAAACTCTCATTAGTGGATTATACATCTAACCGATGATTGGGTTGTGATGGTACCCAGTTGTGATTGTACCTTAATTCCGGTTGAGATTGTAAGAAGTGTTGAGAGGACACTTGTTGAATCCTTGTATCCGATGTAATATTTTGTAAAGTGGAACTTGATTTATGATCACTTGAAAGACAATATAATTGATAATATATCATGTGGATGGATTATGTTGTATAATGTTGGTTTATACATGTTTACTCTTTAAGCCTTGCATAAGGGTTGTTATGCATGGGAAAGCTTAAATTGAGGGATTGGAAATGGGATTTTATTGTTGATTCGTGATACATGTTGCATATGATTTAATATGCATATTTTTGGAAATGTTAAGTGCATGGTTTGTAAGGTATCATGCTTTGAAAGATGTTTGAAACGAGGTTTACAAGGTGGTTTTGATAACCAATTTTAATTGCATTGATGGTGGTTTGTTTTTTAGCACTCCTCACTAAGCCTTGTGTGCTAACACTCTATTTGTCCATCAATGCGGAGAATTAAAGGTTGGAGGCAGCGAGCAAGAGAAGGGGAATCCAAGGACTTGAACTATTCGAAAGTATAGTTTTTGAACTAGACTAGTAGTAATAAAGGCAATAGGGTTCATTGTTTTTTGGGAGGGTTATTTGCTAAACTTCCTATATGTGCAAGTTTATATTATTGTTGTGGAGTTGTGTGAGGCTTTATATGTTTGCTTTTGTTGTGGATTTACGTTTAGGAATCATGCCTCTAGATTTATGATTGAAGTATGTTGCTATGATTTGATCTCGTTCCTTTGATATTCTAGCATGGCTTGACACATAGTTTACTGGTGTATATGTTTATTGGTTGTTGGAGCATGCTTGAATACATGATTGTATGAAAAACCAACAAAATTGGACATTATGGGGCCAGAGCGTATTGATACGTGGGGCCTCGTATCGGTACGAGTAAGCTGGAAAAAGGCTTAGGAATCGATACATGGAAGGTCATATTGGTACAGGTTTTAGCTACTAGAATCCACGATTCTGCAAATGTGCCCGTGTACCAATATGCCTTGGTCATGCACTGGTACGACCCTATTAGATTGAAGCCTCGTATTTGTATAGTTGCACGTGTACCGATATCGACTTTTATTATTTCAGTTAAAGTGTAATTCGAGGTTTCTTATTCATTCATTTTGGTCCCTAATGTTCATGAATGCAATTGTATGATTTTGAATGACCATTTTGAGCTAAAATTTGGCTAGCAAGCATGTAATTTGATTAATTGTGGGTTGGTAACTCATATTTTAACTAAGTCCTCATAACTTTCCAAATTTGCAATTTGGTCCCTAAATTGCAATTGTGCGCAATTGGATGTCAATTCGATGCACGATTCAGTTAAGATTTCACCCAGTTCTAGCTGCACACCATAGGACATAATATTACATCTAGACAAGATAAAATAAAAAATAGACCAAATCTTAATTAAACGTTCTCGAGTTTGTTTTGGAAAACCCAATGTAGCTTACTCAGTTCATCAGGCGTCTAGGCTGGGTCGAGGGGGTTACACTGAAGATTTCTTTAATACCTTATTCTCTATGAAACGACCCATAAATAGGTCTACAAGCTAATCAAAATTAGAAATTGAATGTGTTGGGAGCTGAAGGTACGAAGCCTGTGCATAGTCTTTCAAAGTCATCGAAAACGCTCTACACTGAACCTGGTCTGATGCTCCAATTAAATCCATGTGGTTCTAAAAATGAGACAGGTTGTTTTAGGGGTCGCCCTTCCCATTATACATCAACTTTGTTAATTTGAAAGATGTAGACACATGGTGCTCCAAAATTCTTTCATATAGGGGCTCATTCGTGTACCTTCGAAGATCCCGAGAAGAATCTCTCTATTGGAGAGATTCTACATGTTTAGAAAATTCCTTTCTAACGATTTCATCTTTTCTTTTTAGTGCCTAATGCATGTTGTTTTCCATAGGGCTATAATATGGATCCTTAGTGTCCTCAAAATCCTCTTCAAAGCCTTCCGACTAGTGCCCCTGAAATCTTTGTTGGGGAATCCCTACTCTATCGGTTGTGCACCTCTAACTACCTTACCCCTATCTCTCGTCGACATATAACTCCTGAAATAACCTTTCATTATTTTCCTCAATCAGCCTATCATGCTTGCCTGATCTTGAATGAACTTCTACTATTGCTCATATTGCTTTCTTGAAAGTGACAAAGACTCCTCCATGTTTTTCAAGCTTTCTTCCACGTCCAAGAACTGATGATTGCTCTCTTCCAATGGTGACGCCCCTCTGGTCGTGTGCCAAGTCCTGCCATTGTAAACCACGAAGAAGGTTTCCCATAAAACTATTACTGGAAATTCTATTGAAACTATTGTAATTGTTGCATGGTGGCAGCTGCTATGGGGTCCATTGGACTATGATCTTCCATACTCTTCCCGCTTGTATCATCTTCTTGATCTCCACCCATCCTAAAGAATCCGAAGAATCTGAATGTTAACGCGTCCATGCTTACCGCACCAGTTGTTGACTGATAAAGTGAACAAGAGTTGGAGATGGTGGTCTGGTGGTGGTTCTGGTGGTTGTTCTAGGTCTGAGTTCGAGTATGGCTTCTTTTGTGTGGGTGGATGACTCATAGAGAAAGATTATGGGTTTCCTTGTTCCATGTGTCCTTTATAATACTCAGACAGGTGTCACAATAGGGTTGTCGTGGTGATATGATTAGACTGGCTATGACTTGACGTCATAGGTTTACTTTGTCAGCAGTAGCGATCACGTGTTTTGACACTGTAACACCTCAACCCGGTTTGGAAGAAAACCATAATTGAAGATGTTACCGCAAACAAAACATAAAAATCAAAAGTAAACTTCTGATTATCTCAGAAGACTTACAAAATTTTCTCATTATCATTTCGCAATACACGAATAAAACGTAGTTCAGTTTCACTTATTTACCATGCAAGAGACCATTATCTTAATGGCTAAGAAATTGTGAGTCAATATAATTACAAACTTTTTGAGGACTAAATTTAAATCCTGAGATTTTTAGGGGATCGATCCCTTCTTTAATGGGATCAATCCTTACTAAATACATACCCGGTACGTAATTTATTAGCAATTTAAGACTATAAAGCTTTGAACAACAATATCTTAATTAATTACATTTATTAAACTATGTCCCTTTCTATGGTTACATTTCATTGATTGATCATTACCCCTAAAACATACTCAAGTTATCAAACTTTAAATCTATTCACTTGGCATTTGATCATTAGGATACTACTTTCTAGTCTTTTTCCGGAATACTCAAACTATCCAACCAACATATAAACAAAACAAGTCACTAGAAGGCCCATCATAAATACTTGAGTCCATTAGTGAATTTGGATTTCCAATATCTTGACTTATTTAACATATTAGTTAAGCATACATATTTACAATAATGCATGAACCGTATTTTACAATTAGTCCAAATTTCAAGTCTAGGCACGACAACTAGAATATAATCATTTGATCTTCCTAGCACATGGATTGTCTAACAACCTAATCATTCGTTTAGCATATCAATACATTCAATCAACCATTCTCCAATCAACCACCATACTAAAATAACTTAAACTCCAAACAAATCACAAAATCCTATATTAACGAGATTAAACCCATGTATCATAAGATAATCATAGTTTATACATGTCAAATGGATGCATTACACGCATCAAAATTAGAACATTATGCCACCATTCTAGGAGTATTACACTATGAAAATTCCAACCTTTACTTGGATCTCGAGAAGTGACTTGCAACCCTTGACTACGACTGTTTTATACAAGCTTTGCGTTACCTGCCATGCATGATAATGAAATGCATTAGGCTTATATAGCCTAAGTGAGGTAGTAACCATAATATGACCAAGCATAAAGACATTAATATCAAATGGAAATTCAAAGATATTTTCAAGCTTATACAACACAAGGACTTTGTATATTTAGTGTTAGCTTTAACATGACTTTATTATTGGAAGCTAATTCAAAGGTTATAATATTTCAAGTATTATTCGAAAATTCTTCAGAGATTATGTTGTGTTCTTTCAAATCTTTTCATACTCATCAAGTTCATGACTTATCAAACCATAGCCTTAGTAAGGCTTTTTGTAATTCTTTTCAGAACTTTCAAAGTTCTTACTAAAGCTTATAAAAGATCTTAACATGACTTATCTAAGTTCATAGTGATGCTTATCAGAGTTTGTTGTTTTAAACTTAGAATATGAGTTTGTAACTTTTAAACATTCTCCTTGGATCAGATTTGGACATGAGTAGCATTGGCCTGAGATTGACCGTATTGGTCCAAGTTATACATAGTCCAAAGCACATAGCAATGGCTAGTATCGGAAACATAACAATCCTAACTTCTCAACTATCTAACCAACTGTCACCATTCTCCGTATTATCTCCCCCGTTACCTCTTACTGTCCCCAAAATATCACATATAAATGGGGCATCCCCGAGTCGTAGCTCATGGACCGTAGTCCCTGAAATATATTGTAACACCCTCTATCCGGCCTAGAAGAAAGACTGCCATAGAACGTGTTACCAAAACGAACTTCCAAAGACTCAAGCTTAAATTATCACAAAGAAACAAAATAAGGACAGAACAATCGTTGCAATTACTGAATAATTAAAACTTTTTAAATTATTATTAATCAAATCTAACTTCAACCATAGGTCATGTATGATCAACGATGTATATAAACAATATGTTTTATTAGCTAACATCATAATAGACTCCTTTATCTTAACACCAAGATTATTTATCTTTTGGATTACCACAATAATTACAAAACGGTACAAACTTATGCCTTGATCCAAGAATATTCCTTAAAATACAAGCACTTAAGGTAGGGAGACTACATGTATATCATTACATTCAAACTTTCCTTTGATCAATTAACTAAACATTCGGCTTATAACTCTATTTATTCATTAACCTTTTTCGTGTACCATGATAATCACTTAAGTATTTTCCAATCATGAATGTAATCACTTCTATTTTACTCTATTAGAAGTCAATAAACACTTTAGTATATTCGATCTTTGTGAACCGATCATATTATGGGTTTCAGTTCCTTGTCCATGAGCCACTAATCATAGACTATGACATGCATATGTATTCACATAATGCAACCTTAAACCAAACATCACTCAATAGTCAAAACTATAAATATATAACTAGTTTCGAATCTCTTCTTTAAACCTAGGAGTTATTTTGACTAGCACAAAAGGCACAACCTATTTCAGGTCAACCAATTTTAACATCATAAGCCAGTTGTTTCAATGCTATTTTGAAACTTCTCTTAGCATTTAAATGTAATTAGATTACTTAAAGCACAAGCAACCCTTCGAGCTTTTTAAGAATTTAAGGACAATGGATTGTCCAATTTTACCAATACTATATCTTATCCTAAGTTCATTCCAAACCAGTTACAACAACATATATCATTATCAATTTAATCTTCTTTAATGCAAGTTCATTTATACTTGTGCATATCATTGCTACAAGTGACCAAACTAATTAGAGAGCAATAATTCTTTTGGTTATGCTAATAGACATAATAATCGTAATCAAGTAACTTAGTATCATACGACCACAACGTAATTCACCTAATGTTTCTATCACATCTCATTAAGACATTCGAGCGTATCATCACATCAATTATTAACGCATGCTCTAGGCATCCAATCAAATCAAAACGTGACATTAGGTTACTCATACATGGCTAAAGTTATTATTTACATACCAAATTGGATAATTATATGCTTATACAAAATTAATGGTGCCACCATCCTAGGAGTTATACTAAGGAACAAGACAATATACAAAGTCTTGGAGTGTGACTTGTCACCCTTGAACACGAACAAACACAAGCTTCTAACATAACCTGCAATGCATGATAATGAATGCATTAGGCTTATATAGCCTAAGTGAGGTAATCATGATGAAGTACATCGGTATTATTCATGATCTTTGAATGAAAACCAAGTAATTTTAAGTGTACAAAAACAAGGGATTTCATACAATTTAAGGTAGCTTGAACTTTACTTGTTTGTTAGAAGCTTATTAGAGATATATTCTTCCATGTTTAATTTGAGATTTCCTTCAAGAATTAAGCTTTGTTCCTTTATAAGCCCGCTAAGAGCCTTATCCAAAATCATGTTCATCAAGAGCTTTACAATACATATGCTCACCAAGAGCTTTACAGTACATATGCTCACCAAGAGCTCAATATTTCATATGCTCACCAAGAGCTCAATATTTCATATCCTGTTCATAATTCTCTTGACTTCTTTATTTGATTTTATACAATTCATGTCTTTTAAAAGTTTGCCTTGGATCACAATTGGACATAAGCAACAATGGTCCATGTTACACATAGCTCAAAGCACAAAGCAATGGCATGTATCTGATCATAACAATCCTATCTTCTCTTCTCTATCGAACCAAACTTTTGCCTTTCTCCGTACATCTCCCCTATTACCTCCTACTGTCGCCAATATATCATATACAATATGGGGCGTCCCCGAGCCGTAGCTCATGGACCATAGTCCCGAAACATGCAATGTACTATGCCAAAGTATCTAAGGGCTTCTATGGAGTAGGCAACTTAGATATCTTATCATATATTTGAGAATTGGAGTGTATCTTATAGCACAAGTAATCTTACTTTGTTGCTTACTTGATGTCTATTGACAATCAATTAATCATTCTTCTTTAAGTTTTGTAAAAGTGACAATCAATAGTTAGCTTCCAAGCTAAATACACAATAACATAAACATAGACATTCATGGCAAAGCACAAGCACTTATCTAATGCATAACCAAACATGTTATCAAGAATGCAATGCTAAGAATGAATGTTGTTCCCCAATTTGCTCTAATTGAGCTTTATGCACAATGTAAATGAGTAGTGAAATCCATCTATAACCATTCAATACTTTAATTACAATAAAATGATAACTTTGGGTTGACACTGTGTCACCCGAGACACAAACAACTACACTCACCTGTTATTCCAAAGTTATGGAATACTTGAACCACAATCAAGACTTACATTCTCTTTTGAATCCTAGCTATCCTTATTAAAGTATGTACCTCAAAACAAATAACAATTCATTAAGATTCATAACCAAGCAAGACAATCTTTCACACACAGACACTTAAACACACATATGCATATAATAATTCCCTTTTATAAGTTTACATTCAAAACGATCTGCACACTTACATCACATTTTGGTACTTCAAAACAGTCCATTAGGTATTCATATACGTACCAAACAATTTATTTCAAAATACATACTTGTTCACTTATACAACCAGTTCACTACATGACTATTTACATACGAAATAGTGCAATTAGAATCATATACTTCTATGCATACCATAACAGCCCAAAAAAATTATATTTATGCCTATTAATCCCTCATACTTGCTTATAAATTTTCATGCATCAAAACAATTTCCATTACATTCAAAATTTTACAAGGCAGCCCTTAATATACATGAATACACATAATTCATCAAAACAATTCACTAGTTTTTAAAACAACTCATATATGCACTCCAAAAACATTTCCCTTGATCAACATTTCAAAGTAGGGCAACTTCATAATCATACATTTTTGCATATTTAAAACAGTCTTCTTTTTATCTACACAACTACACAAAAACTAGACAGCTTCTTCATATACATTTATTCAATCAAACAACCTCTTCTCAAACATGTATTCACAATTACCCCTTTTGTCTAATCAAAATAGTCCACACATATTCAAATACATTCAAGACTGCATTTTAAGTATGTTCAAAACTGCATTCTAAATATGTTCAAAACTGCCCTGTTCTATTCCATTCAAAACTGCACATGTTAACATTAAAAACTGCACAGTTTTAGATAAATTCTGCACTGTTTTACCTATTTAAAACTGCATTTTAATACAATTCAATTCTTCCCCTTAGTTCCTTTTTAAAACAGCATCATTTTAAGTCTAATAAAACAACTTCCATTCGATTACATACACAGAAACATATGAGTTAAAATAGTCCATTACTTGTCTAATATTTCAAAACTGTTCGAACAACCCCTAAACTTGTATAGTGTACTTTCATATAAGCACTCACTTATATCTCATAATCCAGCAAACTTTTCCATCATGCAATAACAATTGAATATTGTTTACATCTATTGTTCTATAGTTAAAAGTTCATTCAAATATCTCACACACAATTCACTTAACCCCCTTAAAACAATCCACACAACTTCTTAATTGCTCAAAACAGTTTCCATATGTCTTGCATACAATACACATTCAATTCAGTCTTCTTATGTCTTTGAAACATATTTAAACAGGCTATTACCATCAAATCCTTATTTATAAGTATTCAAACAGCCCCGAAACAAGCTTATAGATGTTTATGTGCATCAAAATATTTCAATTACTTTTAATTCACCAAAACAGTCATCATAGGTGTGATTAAGTGTAAGACAGTTCCCTTTTTATAGGTGTACACAATCATACTTAAAACAGTCCCGCTACAAGTATATGTCTCATTTTTAGATCCAAAATAGCTACTAAGTCCCGCTACAAGTATATGTCTCATTTTTAGATCCAAAATAGCTACTATAATGTATGCATGTCCACCCATAACAGTTTCAACCATATTCAAATACTCATTCATATGAAACAAAACCCAAATTGCACAATGAAACGGTTCAAAAAAGTTTCCAAATTTCAAACAACCTCTGATTTGAATACTTACTTTATCCTACAAGGGTTATAACATGTTACCAAGCAATTGACATCCTAACTATGTCTTAATCTTTACAAGGTCATGGTTGTTCATCAAGTTCATTAGCCACAAATTCCTAGCATGGGTTTAAATCTCTGGAAATCATATAACATATTGAACATGGGAAATTTCTTACATTACTCAAATTGAAAGCTAGATTAATGAAGGAAATTTGTACTTACCCTCTTCATAAACTACTCGGCAATGGTGCAAGATGCTAAATTGTTAAGCTTAATTCTCCTTTCTCTCTCTGGTTGAGGGCTCGGTCATGGAGGAGTGTTCAAAAGCAAGAAGACAATGGGAGCTTTTCTCATCTTTTTCCCCTTAATGCCGAGTCATCCATCTCCAATACTTGGCATTGTCTAAAATGGACAAATGGACAAGTCCTTGATTGTATAGGGATTTTACATGCAAAACCTATATCCTTCTCACCCTTTGATTTTAGTCCTTTCATAAATAGCTATGGAATTTTGTTTTTCTTTGATTTTTATCCTAAATCATTTAATTAATCTTATAGGTGATAATTCTAAGTAGGTTGACTAGTGATTTTGGGATATTACACTACTAGGAAGATCAATCAACACATGTAAGTTCAGAAGAACTTAGTGAGGTAACTAAACCAATCCAACATACAATGATACAAGGAGATGTATGTAACATACTTCTAGGCTATGTTTTGGGATGTTACGTATATGCCTCTGTACCATGTCAAATTGTCCAAGGTATTCCATTTCTCAGGCAACTTAAGTATCTTATCTTTAAAATTATGAGGGTATCTTTTGACAAAAGTTATCTTTCTTTCTTCTTTTCTTATTGTCTTATAACATACTTTAAGCTTTTAATTTCTTATACTTAAGAATTCATGAGTTTACAAGATTTAGAGTGAGTATCTTCTTTAGAGTTTTATGGCATTCTTGGTCAGAAGTTAGCTTCAAAACTTTCTTACAAAGATAGTTTATCAACACATTCGTTCATCATAACATAGCAAGTTAAAAGTGCATAAGAAATGCAACCTTAAATAGAAGACTTACAAGAATGCTATGTCATGAGTCTATGTTACCCCTCCCAAGTGCTCTACATGAGCTTTATGCGAAATGCACATGTATACAATAAAGGGATCAATTAACAAAGACTAGGATGACACCTTATCACCCCGAATGCATAACTACACTCACCTTTTATCCCGAAGTTATAGGATACATGAATCCATGATCATACTTTGCTATTTAATCGAGTCACTTCCTAGCTTTCTCTTATCAACCTCTTTCAAATAAAGCATTTACCTCAAAATCATTAATCAAACATTACTATCCATAACATCCAAATCAATATGTCCTACTAAACTATACACACTTTAATCATCTCTATACTTCATAACTATAGGTTTGTTACTCAAAAGATCTTTCGCTTATTGATCCCTTACTTATTCATTAACCACTTATCAGTCCTTAACCTACAAACACTTTATGTCCTTACAAAATAGTCCACCATCACCTATATTGAAGCAAAACAGTTTCTATCATGCTCAAATACACAATACATGCATCAAACAGTCCCGTTCATTTTTCTTATAAAGATTCAACAATCCACAACTCATACATATACACCTACACACGTTCAAGCAATCCATTGATGCTTTCAAACATATAAGATAATTCCAAATACTTAGACATATAATCATATATACTTAAAATAATTCTTAATGTTTATAGTCATGCCGCATTAATTCATTGTACTAGCATACACATTTTATACATCAAAACAGTCCCCAAGTATGTATATTTTCACGAAAACAATCCATTTTACTCATGTACATTTATATCTCATCAAAACAGTCCATTCATGCTTCTAAATATGCAAAACAATTCTTTTATTCATATACATGCTTACATCAAAGCTCAAAATAGTCCATGGTATTTTTAACATGTATTTTTCTACTTGAAACAGTCTCAATTTATTCATGTTCACAAATTATACAAACCAAATCAGCTCATAACATTTACATATATCAAACTTACTTCTTAACACATAGGTATGCAAGCATATGTACATAAAACAGCCCATTACTTTACAAATCAGTTTCTTTTCCTTACAAAAAAGTTTTCCTTGTTTTAATTATTCCAAACAATTCAGTTTGTGTTTAAATATATTCAAGAGAGTTCAATTTCACATGTATACTATAGGTGATCAAAACAGTTTCTAAATGATTGTAAAACAGTCCCAATTGCTTTTATTTACCTACAAACAACTTTTAATTTATTTATGTGTGCTTAGGATAGTTCATTTCACTGCTTATACATGTATATAAATCAAACATTCCTTAAACATGTCTATGTACATTCAAAAACAGTCCAATTCAGGAGTGTGCACACAAAGATGTATCAAAACAATTTTTTACATATCCATATACATTTTAGAATAGCCCAAATTTTACATATACACACATAATTATACCATGTAAAATCATTATACATCTTGTAGTTTATGTGATTCCCTCAAAATAGTCCTCAATTGGCTCTTTTATAACTGATCAAATTTCCAACTTACACACATTCCTTCACCTGCCTAAATCAGTTTATTCAAGTTCTCGTAAACTCAAAACAGCGCAGCCACATTCACATACAATTCAGTTTCAACAAACAGATTCTAATTATCCTAATTACTCCAAAAATAGTCCTAATTTTAATATTAGGTAGTGTAACATACTCTAACCACCCTAGTAGGATACCCTAGTAGGATTAGGTAAGTTACCACAATTTCAAACAATGAATCATACAATCAAAGGTGGGGTGTTCAATTTGTTTTAGGTCTTTCTTCCTCATTAAGTTACAATTCGATTAGGGGAGGACCATTTAAACCATGCATGATGCACCTATTAGATAAATTAGGACCCATAAAGTAATTAGATATCATGTTCAACACCAATTAGGACTTACTTGTCCTTCAAGTAAGCATTCGACTAGATGGATAACATGAAAGAGAAATTTCAAGTTCCTATGTAGCTATTATGCATACCAATAGGTGATCACATCATTTACTTAAGTTACCATAATCAATCATACATGCTTCCAATATTATCTACACAATTCGGCTAGTTCCTTAGGTGATCAATGTGGTTCATGTCTAAACTGTAGATTACTACATTTATCTATAGTTAACTAACCAATTTCAATAGTTCTATTCAACCATTTATGCATAATCCAACCATGGAAAATCAACATTAGACTAACAAGCAATCAAACTCAATAAAGTGCATACATGTTTATATATATACATACCATACCCTTTATAAGTCATAGATCAAGTTAATTTATACAAACCATAGCTAAATAATCATGAATATACATGCCTTAGGTGCCACCATCCTAGGAGAACTATACAAAATGGAAACATACTCTTTTGAGCAAAAAGTGACTTGTATGAGCTTAGACTTCAAGATAGTATCCAATATCAACCTGTATCGTAGAAATGAGACTTGAATAAGCAAAGCTTAGTGAGTGAGTTAAAGTTCAAGGCAACCAATACAATAAGTCTCAACTACGAACTATCAATTAGATCGTATGGTTTGCCCATCAATAAGAAACCATTCGAAACTTGGTAAACAATACTAGGTACATTGCTAGATTTTCAATCCAATATCATTATCAATGCTTGAAGTTTAGACATGCTTAATCATCCAATTCGGCTACTAGGCATAATATATTCTTTTGAACACAACCAATGTTTCAAAACACAAGCAATCTCAATAGCAATGTTCAATAATTCATGGCATTTGATGGTTTCTTTACAATTAAGCAATCTCATAAGCAATGTTCAATAGTTCATGGCATTTGATGGTTTCTTTACAATCAAGCAATGCAATTCAATGTAGCAATAGGTTCAATGCGCATGAGTTATTAATTCATTTTAGATATAGCCTTGAGAATCGATGGCTCAGTCTAGATACTCGAGTCTCCAACCAAACTGTCACCAATAACAATAATCAATACGGTACCAAGTACCTGGTTAAATCCCTCCTACTGTTGTCAATGACCAATAACAATACTTCCCTCCTACTGTCGCCAAATAGGGACCAATGTCCCGGACCGTAGTCCACCCCGACAATGAGCTCTATAGACTCTATGGCATGCCAACTATATCTAAGCATTAGAGTAAATCTTAGCTAGGCTTTCAAGCATTAGAGTAAATCTTAGCTAGGCTTTCAAGCATTAGAGTGATCTTAGCTAGACTTTCAAGCATCAATATTATCATATCTAAGGATATCAAGCATTCAGCCACAAGGGGCAAGAAACAAGAATCATACTTCATGAATCAAGCATGCATGCTTGTAAAACAAGAAATCAAGGAGTTGTGCTTTCAAGTCAAGTAACATACATTTCACGGCATTCAAGACAAGTAGCATATGATGTAGGATTGTTATTTCAATTGTTATTCATTAAACAACCCCATTGGTACTTAGTTTGTATAGGTAATCGAGTCTCCAACTAGCTGTCGCCATAAGATGCACCGTAGTGCTGGTCAACCCTCCTACTGTCACCAAAGACCATATACGTACCTTCCGTCTGTCGCCAAATAGGGGCCTTAGCCCTGGACCGTAGTCCACCCTTACACAATGAGCTCTAGACTGTAAGGCATGCCCTTCTACCTAGTCCAACTAGCTACAAAGGTTGTTCGATTTTCCATTTATTCAAGTGTTTCAAGGTCAATATCATGTCAAGCACGTTCAATTCATATTAGGCCCTTAGGCCATTGAGACATAGCTCACATGTCATTGGTTTTCATGTTTCATTTCATCAAGATGAGATGTTATCTCAAGCAAGTCTTTAACCATTCATTCACATTGCATCATAGCACATACAAGCATCCATGTTGTCACTTATTCATGCTTAAGCATTCGAAATAGACATGCATTCAAGGCTAGGATCAAGTTTCATGTATTACTTTAGTCATCCTTCCCTTATTAGGTCAAGTTCATGATTAGATTCATTTAACATGTCAAGAATGTAACAAGAATACATTGGTTAGGACCTAGTCCTAACCCTAGAGGTAACTACACTCACAATACTCCAAGCTAGCTAGTACTGGATCCACACTCCTTTGTTTTTGGCTATAGATTGTTCCAACCTTTCCTCTTCCACCAAGTTCAATCCTGGTTCTAACACATTACAAGAAAACACATATCAAGACAAGTTCACAAAGTCATTCAATTCAAGACAAGGTCATTAAATCAAGCAATGCTACAAGCATATAACATTCACATATTGGGCAGCATGCTCATGTACATTTTCCATTACTTTTAACTACACTTTTCTACATTCTAGTTCCTGTAAAACAAGGCATAATCAAAGGCCTAAAACTGTTTACAAGATAGTTTGCAAAATGCCACAAAACAGTGTTCGTTTGTCTATATAGCTGCTGCCAGGCAGCTTGCACTCTAGTCACTAAATCATGCATAACTTTCATTCCGTACGTCAGAATTTCAATTGGTTTACACTGTTTGAAAGCTAAAAAAAATTGTCTTTATGACAATATAAGGCTTGCATTTTAGTTCTTTGCCAATTAATACAGTTTTTAACTTAAAGACAGGGTAACTTGCTTTACTTGACAGTTTGCATTGTCCCTAGTGTTTCTTCTCTACATTTCAGTATACAACCCAGAGTTAAGTTCTATTTTCTCCTACTGAATTTAGACATATCAAGGTGTTGTCCATAAAAATTTCAGCCTTAAATTCATTATATACAATGTTTAGTGATTTTTCAAAGTCACTGCCCAGAACAGAGCATTCTGGGCAGATTACATTAGGTTGGATTTCTAGCTTCTTAACTCATTTTAGCAAGGTCCTAACATGGCAATTCCATTCATTTTCATGTTCATAAATGTCTAGGTCATCATAATTCGCCTAGCAATGTTCTTAAAACAGGGCATAATCATATTAAACCTAGTTTGATCTATTTGATCACATTTACACATCCAATTCATCAACTAGGCACTCCATTACCTAATTTAACTAGTTCAATTAGGTGTAGTCATTTTCCAGGAACATTTTCATTCAATTCAATCTTCTTTTTACATAGAAACATGATCAAAACAGGGTTCTATGTTCATTTAACATGTTTACACAATTTCTCAATCAAAACAGTCCCTAATCAAGATTGTTTTCAATCATGTTCATATTCCTCAAATTTCCAGCAACTACATATATATTCCATTAGCAATTTAGTTACTAGCATTCAATTTCCAGGTTCTAGTTGAAGCTAGCATAACCCTAACATGTATAACAATCATTCAATTTCATCAAGGCAACAAAAACATCATCAGTAATTCATTCAATCAATTTGCTAGGGAGAAAGGATTTAGAATTCACTTACAATTTTCCTAGCTATTAAATTTTCATGCAATTGATCTCATGCTAGCTTTCTTCCTCTCAACAATGGTGATTTTTCTTTCCTAGATGGCTTATGGGTGTTTCGGCCAAGTTGGAGAGGATGATAACAAGATGGCCACTTGGCCATGGTGTTATCACATGGCTTGCCTATTTGACTCCACTTGGCAAATTTTGGTCAAATTGCTTCATAAATCCTTAATTACTCATCTTAATTGCACGCAGTCCTATATTTACAATTTGTTACTATTTGATCTTCATGATTAGGCTACTTCTTTATCAATCCATGTAATTTAGTCACTAGGTTTAAATCAATTCTTCTAATTTGTAGATTGTTTGTATAATTAAATTCTAATTGCTTTATAACATGTTACTAGGCCATGATTTGGGGTATTATAGTGAGAAACATGAGAAGGCAACTTGTTCAGATTTTGGGGGCAATCTTTGACATAGTGCATTGTGTCTCCGCACAAGTAGCAAGCATTGGTGAGCTTTCTACAAACTCTGGTATGGTTCTTTTGACAAGTCTTGCAAGTAGGGATTTGATTCTCCCTCCCGGTATTCCCGATACTATCCATTGACACCATAAGTGTTGAGGATCTAGACATAGCTTGTGGCTTGGGTATATAGCTACCCTTAGAGAAATTTCCCTTATTGGAAGAATTTCCTCCATGATGCTTTTGTTTCTTGTTGCGCTAATGAGGCTTGTGATTATCCCTCGATGATTGATTCTCTGATTGTTTTGCCGAAGTCTTCATCTTGGCTTCAGTGGCTATAACTCTGTTGACCAGTTCTTGGAAGTCAGTAATCCCCAAAGTAGTGAACATGAGGCCTAACTCGTTATTAAGACCGTCGATGAACATTCTACACTTATCTTCCTCTTTCTTTATGAATTTTGAGCCGTATTTGCAAATTTGCATAATTCACTAACATATTGCTCGATAGGCTTCCCTCCTTATTTCAGGTACAAGAACTTCTTTTTGCGATCAGCAAGATACTGATCACTTATATACTTCTTTTTGAATTCTTTAAGGAATAATTCCCAGGTGACAGCTTCTTCAGTTGCTGCCAAAGTAGTAGTTTCCAACCAATTCAATGCCTTATCGGCCAATAAAGCTACTGCACACTCTAGCTTGTGTTCATCTGAGCACTTCAGTTGCTTAGACAATATTCTTGTTGTATTCTCCAACCAGTACTCTGCTTCTTCTGGCTTATCTTCACTTATTCTAGTGAAGGTGTAAGCTCGGTGTTGAGCTAACTTATCAATAGGATCTCTTGCCGGTTTTGCTACCAGGGATTCAGAAGTACTTTGTCTAATTGAGACAATCATTTGATCAAACATCTCCTTCAGACTGGAGAAGCATTATCGTTGAATATGATGAATCATGGGAACTTCCTGCTGAACTTGTTGGGGTTCAGGAGGCTTCAGGAGATCCTGGTTCATCCTTACGCTCCCTACCTCATTGGAGGAGCCAGTCGGGCTTTCATTATCCTTTCCCAATCTTGTTTAAGACATTCTATATATAAAGAATAAGAGAAGTCAAGCTCAAGTCACAATCCAATCAATATTCAAGTAACTCCTAGGTGGCACCTAAATGATCAATGGCAATAGCCTATTCATGCAATAGACCCTAGAATCATGCAACCATAAGATCTTATTATCATTCCCTAACATACTCTAACTACCCTAGTAGGATTAGGTAAGTTACCACAATTTCAAACAATGAATCATACAATTAAAGGTGGAGTGTTCAATTCGTTTTAGGTCTTTCTTGCTCATTAAGTTACAATTCGATTAGGGGGGACCATTTAAACCATGCATGATGCACCTATTAGATAAATTAGGACCTATAAAGCAATTAGATATCATGTTCAACACCAATTAGGACTTACTTGTCCTTCAAGCAAGCATTCGACTAGATGGATAACATAAAAGAGAAATTTCAAGTTCCTATATAGCTATTATGCATACAAATAGGAGATCACATCATTTACTTAAGTTACCATAATCAATCATACATGCTTCCAATATTATCTACACAATTTGGCTAGTTCCTTAGGTGATCAATGTGGTTCATGTCTAGACATGTAGATTATTACATTTATCTATAGTTAACTAGCCAATTTCAATAGTTCTATTCAACCATTTATGCATAATTCAACCATGGAAAATCAACATTAGACTAACAAGCAATCAAACTCAATAAAGTGCATACATGTTTATATATATATATGTATATATACCATACTCTTTATAAGTCATAAATCAATTTAATTTATACAAACCATAGCTAAATGATCATGAATATACATGACATAGGTGCCACCATCCTAGGAGAACTATAACAAAATGGAAACATACTCTTTTGAGCAAAAAAGTGACTTGTACGAGCTTAGACTTCAAGATAGTATCCAATAACAACCTGTATCGTAGAAATGAGACTTGAATAAGCAAAGCTTAGTGAGTGAGTTAAAGTTCAAGGCAACCAATACAATAAGTCTCAACTATGAACCATCAATTAGATGGTATGGTTTCCCCATCAATACGAAACCATTCGAAACTAGGTAAACAATACTAGGTACATTGCTATATTTTCAATCCAAAATCAATATCAATGCTTAAAGTTTAGACATGCGTAATCATCCAATTCGGCTACTAGGTATAACATATTCTTTTGAACACAACCAATGTTTCAAAACACAAGCAATCTCAATAGCAATGTTCAATAATTCATGGCGTTTGATGGTTTCTTTACAATTAAGCAATCTCATAAGCAATGTTCAATAGTTCATGGCATTTGATGGTTTCTTTAAAATCAAGCAATGCAATTCAATGTAGCAATAGGTTCAATGCACATGAGTTATTAATTCATTTTAGATATAGCCTTGAGAATCGATTGCTCAGTCTAGATACTCGAGTCTCCAACCAAACTGTCACCAATAACAATAGTCAATATGGTACCAAGTACCGGGTCAAATCCCTCCTACTGTCGCCAATGACCAATAACAATACTTCCCTCCTGTTGTCGCCAAATAGGGACCAATGTCCTGGACCGTAGTCCACCCCGACAATGAGCTTTATAGACTCTATGGCACGCCAACTATATATAAGACCTACTCGAGACCAAGGCTTACAATAGTTTTCACTTTCAATCAATTAGAAGCATGATTCAATTCAATGTGAACATTTTGTGCCAATATTCCCTTTCAATCGAATAGGGCTCAATCCAATACCAATATCAATGTTTTAATAGTCAATAAAGGTGTGTCAATCAATATGTCATTAACAATGAATTGAGTTACTTCTATCTATAACATCATGCTTCATTTCAATATAGTCAATTAGGCAATAAGCATATCATGACAATCAATGGCAATTCAAGCATGCTTTACAATCAAGTAACCACTAAAAAGAGTACTTACCCTGCTAATGCTCCATAGAAAGCTCATTATACAATTTATACTTAAGAATCAATAAGAATTACAAATCAAAAATAGACTTGGAGAGGTTACCACCCTCTCCAAACTTTAAACTACACTCACTGGAATTTTACGAGCTATTGTTGATCCCGGATTGTAATCCCTTTCCCTCTACTAGCTTGCTGATCTAAGTGAGCCCCTTTATCCTCAATTTCCACTTGATCTAACATTCATACAATACATATTGTATTAGATACAATACAGCAACCAATTGAGTCTTTATGTGACTCCATACTCTAGCACACAATTCAATATAAACATCTAGACTGTTGCTGCCTGGCAGCACGTGCACTGCTTACTTAAATGTTCATATCTTTTATCCGTAGGTTGGAATTTCGAACCGTTTACACCGTTAGGAAACTAACTTAATTTTCCTTCTAACCATATAAGCCTTACATTTTAATCCTTTGCTAATTAATACAGTTTTTAGCTTAAAGACATGGCAATTTATAACACTGGACAGTTTGCACTGTCTCTAGTGTTTCTTCTCTACAATTCATTACACAATCCGGAATTCAGTTCTGTTTTCTTCTAATGAATTTATACATGTTAAGGCACTGTCCATAAAAATTGCAGTCTCAAATTCCATTTATACAATTTATGGTGATTTTTCAAAGTTACTGCCCAAAACAGAGTTTTCTAGGCAGATTACACTAGGTTAAGCTTATTGCTTCATAATTCATCTAAACAAGGTTCTAACATGTTTGTTCAGCATATATACTCATTCCTACATGTCTAGGTCAGTCCAATTATGTGTCCAACCTATAAAAAAAACAGGGCAATTGAGCAACATTTTCAATTTGATTCATTAGGTCATCAATTCACTAGAATTTCCAGCATCTTCAATTTCATTTCACATATCAATCATCCATTCTAATCATCATCCAAATTTTCCAGCATCTAGCATAGCATTTCACCATCAATTTGGCTATTTACAACATCAATTTCTCCTATTCATTCGAATGGCATATCAATTTCATGGATTAATCAATCAATTGAACTTCTTAACTAGTTCATAGCCTCAATTCACTATCTAGTCATAAATTCATGTAATTCAAGCAAGAACACTAAATCTACATGCATCATTTGAATCTATATCACATTAAGGAAGAAATTGTACCTTCCTATCAAGATTATATGAATGCTAGCAACTCCAATTTCACCAAATTCAAGCTTGAATCTATGATTATAGAGCTTTCTCACTCAATCCTCTTTTCTCTCTTCTTTCTTCATTCATTCGGCTATAGGGAGGAAGATGACAATGGTTCATCAATTAATTCTTCACTTAAATAACTAATTTATCCTTAATTATCCACTAATTAATGACATGTGTAGGGGCATTCTAGGAATGTATGAATTTTGCATGCATTCCTTCAATTTGTTGTTTGTTTTGGTTTGGTCACTTATACATTAGGTTACTACTTTTTCATTTATAACATTCTAGTCCTTATTAACTAGATATAGCACCTTACTTTCAATCAATTAGGGATTAAATGAAGGCATTGTAGTAACTTCTTTTATACTAGTTTTGAGGATATTACAGGCAGCAAACAGTCTCGGTTACTTTTATACTGTTATAAAACAGTTTCTAATTCATAATCACATCAATATATATACTTCAAAACAGCCTCCTAAAACTTCTATTGATACAATCCTGCCCCAAATTCATTTTAAATACATTCTTAAAACATCCCTAGCAAGCTTATTCTAATACCAAAACTGCCCAATTTCATATACACAAATCGAAAACAGTCTCATATTCTTGTACATGCATTTTTTTGCATTTCAAAATTGTCTCAAACAATCCCAAACATATATTTTCCAGTCTAACAAACTAATCCAAATTTCCTATTTACTCATAAGTATACTCAAACCGTCTAACATAGTTCTAAGATAGTCAAACAATTCATTACAAATGCATATACAAATTCAGCATAAAACAGATCAGGTTCACATACATATGCATGTATCCACATTCACCGATCAAGAAAAGAAATCACATAATGAAATTAATTTCTCCATTGACCCAAGTCAGTTCACTAACATTCTACATCTTCATCTAATATACATGAAACCCTACCATTCAATATCATTTCTATTCGAATAAAAGAGAAGACAAATACCTATACTTTACAGGCGAGGTGCTTTCAACAAAGGTTCCTACTTGCTTTCATTAAATGATGATCAAAGCTCTCCCTCTCTATCCTCCTTTGCTTCGGTTTTCTAGGGGAAGAAGATGATCAAAATAATGTGTTTTTATGGCCTTCTTACACCTAGGCAGATCCTTATATCTTCATCAACAAGTGTTTAGCTAAAAGCATGACACATAATTGAGTTACCAATTCTATGTTTCATTACATGCAATCCTCCACATTCAAACCCTTATCGAAATGATCGTTATAAATTAGCTAATAATCTTTTCAAAGTTCTAATTAGATCCTTGATTTATCCTACTAATATATTAAAGACATTTATGAACTACTTAATATATATACTCTAAAATGTACACACTCCTAGACTGTATTTTCGGGGTGTTACAAATAGAGTTTAATCAAGATTTGAATAATGGAATAGACTATAAGTCAAAATTTCAGGGTATTACAGACACGTGGTCGCTAAACGTTGTTCGCGGGTTGGTTCTGCTTGTTTGCCTATACAGGGGTTCGCAGGGGTAGGTCACCGTCGTTCGCCCGCAATATGTGTTCCCAGGCTGTGACTCCTCGACAAGTGACAGTGGATATTCTCAGGTACTAACACATATATTTAACAAGATATTCTTGATGGATGTTTGAATCTATGTTGATTAAAAAAGATAACTAAACCAACGTTTTTACTTGCATATGATAGATTTAGTTACATTCAGTACACTCAGGTTCGAATATATGTTAATATAAAATACCATACTAAACAAATAAACAAACCCTAACCTAAATCGAATACTTTCACTTTTATCTGATGTTTATCTAACAATGAACAATGTGTAATTGACTGTATAGTGTGGACTTTACGATGGACTTCGTACCACATTCAAATATGTGTCCAGTGGTAAGTATTGGCTATTCATCAACAAGCTTCACGATTCGATTGAGTTTCAGCTTTCGATGGTTTCTCGGTCTCCAAACAACTGATCGGAGGATCAGTCGTAGTTTTGAGATCTCCATATGCTTCCCAACAGAAAGGTCCATCGAGATGGTGGGTTTCTTGAACCGGTTTCAGCTCAATGGTACTTAAAGAAACTCCACTGCATGGAAAGCTATCACTGCATGCAAAGTGGACCGGTTGCACCGTATAGGTTCGTCGTATATTAACGTAGTTTATCCCCGACACTTGCACTGTAGAGGATTGATTCTTGCAGTGACTTTTTTAGCAGTAGAATTGATCGATCATGATCGGAGTTTCGACTTCCGAAACTTGTACGTTCGAGAACGTCACTTGTTTCACTGAACCCGAGCCTCCCTACCATGTCTTTATTCTGACACCGGTTAATGTGTTCTGAATAGTGACATCTCGAACAGTGATGTTGGAAACACAAGCTTTGGTGTTGTCTTTTCCAAGTCCTCCGATGCTGATTCCATGGCCGGGTCCACACTTGACGTTGTGGATATTCACATTTGAGCATCCAGTTTGCACGGAGACACAATCATCCCCTGCAGAAGCCAAAAGAAGCCTCCTGATCAGTAAATTGTTTATTTGAATTGAGATATTCGTATTCGATATATACTCTGAATAATTTGTGATTTACCACAAGCGAGAGTAGCAGCGGAGATGACCACATCTTGTGAGTTCTGCAGGTGAATTCCGTCGGTGTTGGGGCTGTCACCGGGAGACGAAGTAACGAAGTTTGAAACCTGAACGCTTGTGCTGTCATCAAATTTGAGGTGAGTTTGGGGGCTGTTTTGTATAGTTATGCCGGTCACTGTTACGCCATTACTTGCGTAGAATCTTAAAGCCTGCATCGCCAAAATGATATTGTCACCATTCACCACCAATCTAAAGCTTTTGTATTCTTAAAACCTTGTAAAAATGGAGTTTTGAAGGAGGGATTACTGTTGGTTTGGTGCCTGGCGTTTTCCCCGCCTGCTCAGCACTTATCTGCCACGCATGATTTGCATGGGTAGAAAAAAACACTCGGTTAGCTCTGCTAAAGCTAAAGATGCAAAGTATTCGAACTTTGTCCAAATATATCAATCTTCTTATCACTCGAACAAGAGTAAATAGTCTGACTTTTTATTCGATTGTATGAGATCATAAGAATATTGTGTAGTTACCGTTTCATTAGTTGGTTCAGATGTGGGATGTGAGTCATTCCACCAGACAGAACCTTGTCCATCAATGGCTCCTTTGCCCGACTGTAATCCCCTTTAGTTTTGTAAATTCAATCCATTGCAAGAGACCAGATCCCAAGACCGGAGCTTGTAGGAGCTATCACCTTCCTATCCAACTGTAACAACTTCCCGTGCATTTTTAGTTTTCTTTCTTTTTACGATCAAGACCGAAATCCAATAATCACAGTTCAAATAATACAAAAGAATGTTGGGTTTCCGATGATGTTCGGAAAAAAATACTAACACAAAAGAATTGGGATGAACCTGAAAGACGATGTTGGGTTCACAATTGGGGCCCGAGAAGGAAATGGGTCCAACAAGGAATACCCAACCCGTAATAGTGGGCACATATGTATAATGTATATTGCTATTTTAAAGTATGACACAAAATTAAGTGACCAATTATGTTAGGCGTGTCATGGGTATTAAAATGTCATGGAAATAAAAGTGTAGATACCATAAGATGTATTTATAATTCGATGAGGGGCAGAGTTATAAATACTTAATAGTTGATTATTAAATCAACTATATAAAGAGGTAGTGGTCCCCAAGAAATAGGTTAACTTGTTTTTCTCTCCTTCCCCGTCAGAGAGTTTTACATCAAGAGAAAATCTATCTTCTTGGAAGATCACAACCACCTTTTAGGCGATCTTCATCAAAAGATTCAAGGTTTTCATCTATCAATTAATTCAGGTACGCTTCCGCATTCGGTTTATTATTCTTGATGATTTGACATGATAGATCCTGGGTTTAGATTTCATATTTAGTTATGATTTAATTCTAACAAGTGGCATCAGAGACTCGTTATGTTGAATCATTGAGAATTAATTATGTATTAGCGTTTGATCTCTCGCATGTTTCGAAATTTCCCGATTACCCTATATGTGATAACTCATATGCGTAATTAATCGGCAAATTGGAAATTGAATTTTGGAATTCTGACCGTCAGTATATTATTCTTTTGATTTATCATATGCAATAGCCTTCTGTTGCATTAAGAATTGGGAATCGGCGATGATGTTTCTATGCAATTTCAAGGCTTTTATGTTCCTCTGTTAGTTCATTAATTTAGGTCACTAGAAATTGAATTTCAACTTTGAATCATTAGGAACCCATTTTTTTATGGTTTTCAGATTAATTCATTGATATGGTTCTAATTATTTTTGAATCAATATGGGTTGCCATATGGTTTTTTGTTATGAATCTGGGATTGTATATGCTTTTAAGATATATTTGTGCATTGTTCTTAGGTGAATCTTCGATTCATGATTCGCATATTTTAGGGTTTTGTGAATATGTATTAAATGCACAATTAAGATTAAATAGAACTATAGCTTTACGCTACAAACAACTATGCTTCTGTATTGGATTCAGAATTAAAGAATAATAAATCAATATTATTAGGTGACAATTATTAATGTTGTTCGATTATTATCAGGTTACATGAGCAATTCTTTGACGCTAATATATATATATGCAAAGAATTTGTCATTAATGCTATGAATTAGGGTATATAAATATATTTTATTCTGGAGAATAAACTATGGTTTTTTTTCGAATGGCGGTGGATATGCACATTGCAAATTTGTTTGGTTTAGTTACTAGTAAATACTAGTTTATAAGTTCCAGTAAGTATTTTGTTTACGTACTTATTATTATTAAAAGAAGTTGAAATATTGTTATAGAATTCATATTCGATTCAGTTTGATCAATAATTCATTTCTTTTGATCGCTAGATTATTATGCACATTAAAGTTTCATGTGATCAATATATGAATTATTCATTTATATAATATTTCTTTTTGACTTTTAGTTAAAGATTAGTTGTTTTGAATTCAAGTTTTATTTTGGTAAATGTATGTTTAAGGAATTTTTTGAGAAACAATAAAAAATTTCAAAGGGTTTTTTTTCGGTTTTACGATAGCCCCATTCGCACAACCTTATTTTGGGTTATTTCAAAACTTAAGTGTTATCGTAAATTTCATTATGATCATTATAATTTTAAATTTGGATATCGGTACATTTATGTTATATATTTTAAGATAAATTAATTGAAGCATTAAGTCACCAAAGTGACTTCTATTGTAGAAATTATTTTATTTTAATATATAGAAAGTTTTGTGCATGTAAGTCGGATTATGTTAGTATTAATCGCCCAAAGGAAGGTTAATAATTAACATTATTATATGTGCAATCGTGGTAATAAACATGTGATAATTATTCAGTTTTATATGTGAGCAATAAATCGCCCAAAGGAAGATTTTTGTTTGACATGTTCTTATTATCAATGTTTGATTACTTTGTACCAAGATATCACTTACAAGTTAATATTTTGTCCAAAGATGAAATATTAATGGAGTGTTCGGTATCTTGATATGAGGTTTACCTTTATTCAAATTTATTATTATTTTGGTTATCTTTTAATTTGATTGAAAGATAAAATTAAGACAAATATTTTGAAACAATTAAATTCATATTTTGGTTTCGGATGTCTAATATTTTAATGGATTAATTGAAACATAATGTCACCAAAGTGACCACTTTTGTGTAGATTAGTTTATTTAAAATATTAAGATAATTATGGGTTTTTGTAATTCATGCGTTTATTAATTGGCCCAAAGGAAAGTTAATATTTGGCAGAATTACAACGACAACTGTGGCGATAAATGTGTGACAATTATAAGGTATTTTATGTAAGCAATACGTTAGTCTAAAGATTAATCTATTGTTTGACATAGTTTATTGTCAATGTTTGATTGCTACAACAAGAGTACCGCTTATAGTTAATATTACTGTCCAAAGACTTGATATTAATGTTGTGCTTGGTATCTTGAGGGGAACTAGCCATTATTTTGAATTTATTTGTTTACTTATGAATATTTATGTGAGCTTGTTTTTATTTTATTTATTTATTTTTGTTCTATATTTAGGTAATTTATCTTTGCTGTCACAATATCTGTTAAATACATTCTACACTCATGTTTAGTAAAACTAGTTTCAAGGAATAGAAAAGACACTTACATATAGTATTTGGTTGTATGAACACAGACTTTGCACTAAGGGAAGAATAACTTGCACCTCTCACCGCGGTAAGCACCCATAAAAAGGGATTTTGAGAGGAGAAATTGTTCAAATTGTACGAGTCTAATGATCATAAAGAACAACATTATATAAGTCTTTAGGAGCACAAATCTAAAGAGATTACTTATCTAAGGTTTTCTTTGACGAAATTAAGAAATGTTTTACCCAAAACATTAAGGTTAAGATGACGTCACTTATGCCTTCTTTGATGTCTATGAAGTATAAGGGTCAAGGAAATGTGAGGGAGTACATTATGAAAATGTTTAATATTGCTTCAAAATTTAAGGCACATAAGATCGAACTTTCTAACAATTGTTTGTTCTTATGCTTTTAGTACCTCTTCCTATATAGTATAATCAATTCAAAAATAGTTATAGCTGTCAAAATGAGAAATAGGCTCTAGCTGAGCTCATTTCTCATTGTGTTAAAGAGGAAGAAAAGTTGAAGCATTATAAGGGTAAAAGTACTCATTTGGTTAGTGCTCATTTAGTTAGTGTCTCTAAGAGTAAGGGCAATAAAAGAAAATATTAAATAAAAAAAAAAAGGTTGCTAAGGTCCAACTCAAAAGAAACAACGATAAGTTACAAAGGGTTGATTCTTTTGTAATAAGTTAGGACACATGTGAAGAAATTAAACTTCAAAACCAAGCAACTACTTGATTATTTTGAGTGATCCATGTGTTGTAAGTTTTATGATCCCACAATTAGGAATTATTTAAGGAGAGATCTATAATTTTTTTTTGGATGTTGAGTTTGGAGGGAGAAATAAGGTTAGATACATTGTTTTTGAGGAGAAATTGGATTATAATTTAATTCCTACTATCACTTTTGACGATGTTTAGGTTTTCAAACCTATCATTAATCAAGAAGTGAATCAAGTACCTCAGCAAAACAATGTTGAACAACTCTCATTCAAGATAAGGTAATTGTTTTCAGAAGAACAAACTCAACAACCTCAAAAACAAGTGTCATTAAAGATATCCAAGAGAGGAAAGAGAAATACTATTCTGGATTATTACTTTGTATTTCTTCAAGAAAATAAGGATAATAATGGAATGATAGAAAATGATTCATTCATTTTTTATCAAATCATAAAAGTTCTAACTCTCAAAAGTGAATTGATGTCATTCAAGAAGAGTATAATTTTATGCAAGACAATAAAGTTTAAGAACTTGTCTCATTACATGAAGGTGCAAACCAATTGGTTGTAAATGGATATTTAAAACCAAGAGGGATGCAAATGATAATGCGGACAAGTATAAGGCATGTCTTGTATTTAAAGGATATACTCTAAAAGAAGACATTGATTTTGTGGAGGCTTTCTCTCAAGTTTTATTGAAAGAATCTTTTAAGATAATCATGACGCTTATTGCTTATTTTAATCTTGAGCTACATAAGATGGATGTTACGCTTGTGTTTTTCAATGGTGACATTGAAGAAACAAATTATATGGTACAATCATAGATTTGTGTCTAATGATACAAAATCAATCATATGTAAATTAAAGAAATTCATCTATGAGCTTAAGTTGGACTCTCATTAACGAAATTATAAATTTCATATTGTTTATCTCATTTGGTTTTGAGATAAATTTGGTTCACAATTCTATATACTACAGATTCAAAGGGAGTAAACCAAGTGATACTCATATTACTAAAGAAGACAAATTTAGTCTTACTCAATGCCCTAAAAGTAACCTTGAAATTTTAAAAAAATACAAAAGATTCCAAGTGCATAATCTATTGAGAATTTAATTTATGCTCAAGTATGTATGCGTTCGGATATTATGTACATTGTTAGAATGTTAGACAGATATTTAAGCAATTCTAGTTTGAACCATTGAATAGCAGCCAATATGGTTATGAAATATCTTTAGAGAAAAAAAAATACATGCTCACATATCGAAGTTACATTAAGTTAGAGATCATCAAGTTTACAGACTTGATTCTATTAGAATATTGATGCAAAAGAATTTTGTCACATGGGCTGCTAATTATAGATTGAATAGAAAGACCACTTCGATTATTTTGTGACAATAAATATGCATTCATTTATTCTATGAACAATAGGAACACTTCAAATTTGAATCACATAAATATTAAATTCCTAGTTGTTAAAGAAAATTCAGAGTGATTGTGTGTCTATAGAGCATGTTGGTACAAACTCCATATTTGCGCGCTTATTAAGAAACTATCACCTAGGTCTTTCATGAGCACACTACTCATATGGGTGTAATGTTATATATAGATATTCATTTTAGTGGGACTTTGTAATTTTGAAAATGCTCATTTGGTTTAGACACAATTTGATTACTTGATTTAAAAAGTCATTTTAAGATTATTTTCTGAAAATAAAGTTCTTTTGGTTTATGCACACTCTGAATTCAATAAAGTTTGATCTCACTAAGGTTTAGAAGGACCAGTTGGAAATAAACATGTTTGGTTCACATTTCATGTAATTTTCCATGCTACGCATCCATGATTGATCTATGTCATTTGACTATATTTGTATACGTGACCATTGATGGGTCTTGTCATGATTGATACGACAAAGGCTGCTTTGATCCTATATGGATATAGTTGATGGACGAGATTGTTACGTAATACCTATTATATAATAGCAAATTTTTGAGCTCATAAGGTTATACATTTGTCAGAAACATATGTTGCCCAAGTGGGAGATTGTTGGATTAAAATCTGTAATAGTGGGCACATATGTATAATGTATATTGCTATTTTAAAGTATGACACAAAATTAAGTGACCAATTATGTTAGGGCGTGTCATGGGTATTAAAATGTCATGGAAATAAAAGTGTAGATACCATAAGATGTATTTATAATTCGATGAGGGGCAGAGTTATAAATACTTAATAGTTGATTATTAAATCAACTATATAAAGAGGTAGTGGTCCCCAAGAAATAGGTTAACTTGTTTTTCTCCCTTCCCCAGTCGAGAGTTTTACATCAAGAGAAAATCTATCTTCTTGGAAGATCACAACCACCTTTTAGGCGATCTTCATCAAAAGATTCAAGGTTTTCATCTATCAATTAATTCAGATACGCTTCGCATTCGGTTTATTATTCTTGATGATTTGACATGATAGATCCCGGGTTTAGATTTCATATTTAGTTATGATTTAATTCTAACACTATCACCTTCCTATCCAACTGTAACAACTTCCCGTGCATTTTTAATTTTCTTTCTTTTAGCGATCAAGACCTCTCGCATAATCACAGTTCAAATAATACAAAAGAATGTTGGGTTTCCGATGATGATAAAAAATACTAACACAAAAGAATTAATTCGACCGTCAAGATATTATTCTTTTGATTTA
This sequence comes from Hibiscus mutabilis, assembly GCA_019671005.1. Classification (NCBI taxonomy): domain Eukaryota; kingdom Viridiplantae; phylum Streptophyta; class Magnoliopsida; order Malvales; family Malvaceae; genus Hibiscus; species Hibiscus mutabilis. Next base: position 14,664,404 of record CM033725.1, read on the forward strand.
TCATATGCAATAGCCTTCTGTTGCATTAAGAATTGGGAATCGGCGATGATGTTTCTATGCAATTTCAAGGCTTTTATGTTCCTCTGTTAGTTCATTAATTTAGGTCACTAGAAATTGAATTTCAACTTTGAATCATTAGGAACCCATTTTTTTATGGTTTTCAGATTAATTCATTGATATGGTTCTAATTATTTTTGAATCAATATGGGTTGCCATATGGTTTTTTGTTATGAATCGGGATTGTATATGCTTTTAAGATATATTTGTGCATTGTTCTTAGGTGAATCTTCGATTCATGATTCGCATATTTTAGGGTTTTGTGAATATGTATTAAATGCACAATTAAGATTAAATAGAACTATAGCTTTACGCTACAAACAACTATGCTTCTGTATTGGATTCAGAATTAAAGAATAATAAATCAATATTATTAGGTGACAATTATTAATGTTGTTCGATTATTATCAGGTTACATGAGCAATTCTTTGACGCTAATATATATATATGCAAAGAATTTGTCATTAATGCTATGAATTAGGGTATATAAATATATTTTATTCTGGAGAATAAACTATGGTTTTTTTTTCCGAATGGCGGTGGATATGCACATTGCAAATTTGTTTGGTTTAGTTACTAGTAAATACTAGTTTATAAGTTCCAGTAAGTATTTTGTTTACGTACTTATTATTATTAAAAGAAGTTGAAATATTGTTATAGAATTCATATTCGATTCAGTTTGATCAATAATTCATTTCTTTTGATCGCTAGATTATTATGCACATTAAAGTTTCATGTGATCAATATATGAATTATTCATTTATATAATATTTCTGTTTTTGACTTTTAGTTAAAGATTAGTTGTTTTGAATTCAAGTTTTATTTTGGTAAATGTATGTTTAAGGAATTTTTTGAGAAACAATAAAAAATTTCAGTGGTTTTTCGGTTTCTGATAGCCCCATTCAGACAACCTTATTTTGGGTTATTTCGAAAACTTAAGTGTTATCAGAAATTTCAGTTATGACTGTTACATAATTTTAAATTTGGATATCGGTACATTTATGTTATATATTTTAAGATAAATTAATTGAAGCATTAAGTCACCAAAGTGACTTCTATTGTAGAAATTATTTTATTTTAATATATAGAAAGTTTTGTGCATGTAAGTCGGATTATGTTAGTATTAATCGGCCCAAAGGAAGGTTAATAATTAACATTATTATATGTGCAACTGTGGTAATAAACATGTGATAATTATTCAGTTTTATATGTGAGCAATAAATCGGCCCAAAGGAAGATTTTTGTTTGACATGTTCTTATTATCAATGTTTGATTACTGTACCAAGATATCACTTACAAGTTAATATTTTGTCCAAAGATGAAATATTAATGGAGTGTTCGGTATCTTGATATGAGGTTTACCTTTATTCAAATTTATTATTATTTTGGTTATCTTTTAATTTGATTGAAAGATAAAATTAAGACAAATATTTTGAAACAATTAAATTCATATTTTGGTTTCGGATGTCTAATATTTTAATGGATTAATTGAAACATAATGTCACCAAAGTGACCACTTTTGTGTAGATTAGTTTATTTAAAATATTAAGATAATTATGGGTTTTTGTAATTCATGCGTTTATTAATTGGCCCAAAGGAAAGTTAATATTTGGCGTAATTACAACGACAACTGTGGCGATAAATGTGTGACAATTATAAGGTATTTTATGTAAGCAATACGTTAGTCTAAAGATTAATCTATTGTTTGACATAGTTTATTGTCAATGTTTGATTGCTACAACAAGAGTACCGCTTACGCTTAATATTCTTGTCCAAAGACTTGATATTAATGTTGTGCTTGGTATCTTGAGGGGAACTAGCCATTATTTTGAATTTATTTGTTTACTTATGAATATTTATGTGAGCTTGTTTTTATTTTATTTATTTATTTTTGTTCTATATTTAGGTAATTTATATTTGCTTGTCACAATATCTCATTAAATACATTCTACACTCATGTTTAGTAAAACTAGTTTCAAGGAATAGAAAAGACACTTACATATAGTATTTGGTTGTATGAACACAGACTTTGCACTAAGGGAAGAATAACTTGCACCTCTCACACCATGTAAGCACCCATAAAAAGGGATTTTGAGAGGAGAAATTGTTCAAATTGTATGCGAGTCTAATGATCATAAAGAACAACATTATATAAGTCTTTAGGAGCACAAATCTAAAGAGATTACTTATCTAAGGTTTTCTTTGACGAAATTAAGAAATGTTTTACCCAAAACATTAAGGTTAAGATGACGTCACTTATGCCTTCTTTGATGTCTATGAAGTATAAGGGTCAAGGAAATGTGAGGGAGTACATTATGAAAATGTTTAATATTGCTTCAAAATTTAAGGCACATAAGATCGAACTTTCTAACAATTGTTTGTTCTTATGCTTTTAGTACCTCTTCCTATATAGTATAATCAATTCAAAAATAGTTATAGCTGTCAAAATGAGAAATAGGCTCTAGCTGAGCTCATTTCTCATTGTGTTAAAGAGGAAGAAAAGTTGAAGCATTATAAGGGTAAAAGTACTCATTTGGTTAGTGCTCATTTAGTTAGTGTCTCTAAGAGTAAGGGCAATAAAAGAAAATATTAAATAAAAAAAAAGGTTGCTAAGGGTCCAACTCAAAAGAAACAACGATAAGTTACAAAGGGTTGATTCTTTTGTAATAAGTTAGGACACATGTGAAGAAATTAAACTTCAAAACCAAGCAACTACTTCAGTTATTTTGAGTGATCCATGTGTTGTAAGTTTTATGATCCCACAATTAGGAATTATTTAAGGAGAGATCTATAATTTTTTTTTGGATGTTGAGTTTGGAGGGAGAAATAAGGTTAGATACATTGTTTTTGAGGAGAAATTGGATTATAATTTAATTCCTACTATCACTTTTGACGATGTTTAGGTTTTCAAACCTATCATTAATCAAGAAGTGAATCAAGTACCTCAGCAAAACAATGTTGAACAACTCTCATTCAAGATAAGGTAATTGTTTTCAGAAGAACAAACTCAACAACCTCAAAAACAAGTGTCATTAAAGATATCCAAGAGAGGAAAGAGAAATACTATTCGGATTATTACTTTGTATTTCTTCAAGAAAATAAGGATAATAATGGAATGATAGAAAATGATTCATTCATTTTTTATCAAATCATAAAAGTTCTAACTCTCAAAAGTGAATTGATGTCATTCAAGAAGAGTATAATTTTATGCAAGACAATAAAGTTTAAGAACTTGTCTCATTACATGAAGGTGCAAACCAATTGGTTGTAAATGGATATTTAAAACCAAGAGGGATGCAAATGATAATGCGGACAAGTATAAGGCATGTCTTGTATTTAAAGGATATACTCTAAAAGAAGACATTGATTTTGTGGAGGCTTTCTCTCAAGTTTTATTGAAAGAATCTTTTAAGATAATCATGACGCTTATTGCTTATTTTAATCTTGAGCTACATAAGATGGATGTTACGCTTGTGTTTTTCAATGGTGACATTGAAGAAACAAATTATATGGTACAATCATAGATTTGTGTCTAATGATACAAAATCAATCATATGTAAATTAAAGAAATTCATCTATGAGCTTAAGTTGGACTCTCATTAACGAAATTATAAATTTCATATTGTTTATCTCATTTGGTTTTGAGATAAATTTGGTTCACAATTCTATATACTACAGATTCAAAGGGAGTAAACCAAGTGATACTCATATTACTAAAGAAGACAAATTTAGTCTTACTCAATGCCCTAAAAGTAACCTTGAAATTTTAAAAAAATACAAAAGATTCCAAGTGCATAATCTATTGAGAATTTAATTTATGCTCAAGTATGTATGCGTTCGGATATTGCGTACATTGTTAGAATGTTAGACAGATATTTAAGCAATTCTAGTTTGAACCATTGAATAGCAGCCAATATGGTTATGAAATATCTTTAGAGAAAAAAATACATGCTCACATATCGAAGTTCATTAAGTTAGAGATCATCAAGTTTACAGACTTCGATTCTATTAGAATATTGATGCAAAAGAATTTTGTCACATGGGCTGCTAATTATAGATTGAATAGAAAGACCACTTCGGTTATTTTGTGACAATAAATATGCATTCATTTATTCTATGAACAATAGGAACACTTCAAATTTGAATCACATAAATATTAAATTCCTAGTTGTTAAAGAAAATTCAGAGTGATTGTGTGTCTATAGAGCATGTTGGTACAAACTCCATATTTGCGCGCTTATTAAGAAACTATCACCCTAGGTCTTTCATGAGCACACTACTCATATGGGTGTAATGTTATATATAGATATTCAGTTTTAGTGGGACTTTGTAATTTTGAAAAATGCTCATTTGGTTTAGACACAATTTCAGTTACTTCAGTTTAAAGTCATTTTAAGATTATTTTCTGCAGAAATAAAGTTCTTTTGGTTTATGCACACTCTGAATTCAGTAAAGTTTGATCTCACTAAGGTTTAGAAGGACCAGTTGGAAATAAACATGTTTGGTTCACATTTCATGTAATTTTCCATGCTACGCATCCATGATTGATCTATGTCATTTGACTATATTTGTATACGTGACCATTGATGGGTCTTGTCATGATTGATACGACAAAGGCTGCTTTGATCCTATATGGATATAGTTGATGGACGAGATTGTTACAGAATACCTATTATATAATAGCAAATTTTTGAGCTCATAAGGTTATACATTTGTCAGGAAACATATGTTGCCCAAGTGGGAGATTGTTGGATTAAAATCCGTAATAGTGGGCACATATGTATAATGTATATTGCTATTTTAAAGTATGACACAAAATTAAGTGACCAATTATGTTAGGCGTGTCATGGGTATTAAAATGTCATGGAAATAAAAGTGTAGATACCATAAGATGTATTTATAATTCGATGAGGGGCAGAGTTATAAATACTTAATAGTTGATTATTAAATCAACTATATAAAGAGGTAGTGGTCCCCAAGAAATAGGTTAACTTGTTTTTCTCTCCTTCCCCGTCAGAGAGTTTTACATCAAGAGAAAACCTATCTTCTTGGAAGATCACAACCACCTTTTAGGCGATCTTCATCAAAAGATTCAAGGTTTTCATCTATCAATTAATTCAGGTACGCTTCCGCATTCGGTTTATTATTCTTGATGATTTGACATGATAGATCCTGGGTTTAGATTTCATATTTAGTTATGATTTAATTCTAACACTATCACCTTCCTATCCAACTGTAACAACTTCCCGTGCATTTTTAGTTTTCTTTCTTTTTACGATCAAGACCGAAATCCAATAATCACAGTTCAAATAATACAAAAGAATGTTGGGTTTCCGATGATGTTCGGAAAAAAATACTAACACAAAAGAATTGGGATGAACCTGAAAGACGATGTTGGGTTCACAATTGGGGCCCGAGAAGGAAATGGGTCCAACAAGGAATACCCAACCCAATGGAACCATCACCGTTGATGCCTCAACTTTACAAGCTGCAGCCCATGTTGCTCCGAATGCCTGCCTTTGCAATCAAGCACGCCTTTAAGTCTCAATGAATAGTTAAATACATTGGTTTCATTAATTTCTAGTTTTCGATAAAGTAATTTCCAATTTATTTTTTGAAAAATCCTTTGGTTAAATAAGTCCTCAAGCTAAACACTTAAATACATATGATTATCTCGATGTTAGAATTAACGTTGGAAAAATATTTATTTTGTTGGAAAATGGAAATGTTTGATTACTCTATACACTTATTAAGGTTTTAATTGTTTAACAAATATTGTTTTTTGAAAGAAAAAAACGAATTTATTTTTTGTGAAAATAAATTTATCATAAAAAAATATGTTAGTTTGACGTTTTTTCTTTATCCTCTAAATTTGTTAGATTAAAAGAGTTGTAGTCGTGTATTTAGGTGTTTAGTTGGAGATTAAGATTAAATTTTTGTAACCAATAAAAATATGACGTGTATAAAAGCAAAATAGAAGAAAACAACTGAGGGTTTTTATGGCTAAAACTAATAGAATAGGGGCTTATTTAACTATAAAAAAGTATAAGGACTTATCTAAACAATATTTGATAGTTTAAGGGTATTTTTAAAATATTATCCCTTTTAATAATAAAAATAGAAGCCTTAAGCAATCGAGTTAACGAATGGAAGCTCCATCATGAAAATACCACACACCTTTGTGTCATCCGTGCGTCCGTTACCTTTGGCACCGTAGTCTAACACGTTAAAGGTTGAAGTGGCAGAGCTTCCTGTATACCGCCGTGCCGCCGCCATTTGATGACGGGAACCACCGGCTACGCTCTGCCTCCGGTGCTTGCCTTCCCTAACACCGCAGGTCATTTCAAAGCTCGAAAACCAAAACAACAAAACAGTAAGAAATGCAACAATGTTCGCAGGATTGACCTTACACATCTTGAACATTATAAAAAAGAGGTTAAATTTAAAGAAGGAAAAAACTGAGATTTTGGACAGGGGGGTATAAAAATATTTTTGTATTTCTATGGTGGGTGGAGATATCAGATAAGTTAACCGGTATATATAGTGGAAGGTATAAGCGGTTCAAAAGCCCCTTATCCACACAGGTGCTATTCGGTTTAATGAAGACAATACTTGAAGTTGGAATAATAGTGAAGACTTGCATTTTCAGACAAAACTGTTCCCATTGTTTCGTTTTTCTTACATAATGTTTGAACGCGCGGTGTTAAATTTTTATCTGTCTCCCCGTAACTAGAATATATATGCCCAGGTTGGGTCAAGCAATGAATTAATAATAAAATATAAAAAATATTTTTAAAACAATAAAATGAATTATAAAGTCAAATTTAAATGAGAAAAAAGGTAAAATAATTCAAACCTGATCCCTACGTATAGATGAATCAAATTACCCTGCATGAAATTACGGCTCAGAACTTCACTTTTAAAACCCTTTAAAACCGGCTAAGCACATGGCAACGTGTTTGAAAAATGCAAACTCTAAAGACCAATGGCTAGTAAAACAACAAAATAGAAGTAAATAAGATATTGACAAACAGAGAATCTTAATTTTACCCCTGATATCATGCCATTGCTCTAGCCTATGGATTTGGGACACGACAATAATAATGAAATAATTTTGGATGAGTCTACCACGCTCGACGAGCACCGCTGGGCATTATTAAATTAATTTATAAAAATTAAAAATTTAAAAGACTCAACGTATAATTATAAATTATTTAAAATAAAATATTAATTAAATTATTTTCATATATATAATATTTTTTAATGTTTTTTAAAAAATAATTAGATCAAATACCAACCTTAGTCAATTTAAAACACAAAAACCATAAACCCAAAAGACTAAACCATAAACCTTAAACCCTAAACTCTAAATTCGAATATTGACTTTGGGTTTATAGTTTAGAGTTTTGGGTTTTGAGTTTTTGGTTTAGGGTTTAGAGGTTGGTATTTGATTTAATTATTTTTTTAAAAAAAGATTAAAAAATTATATATATGGAAAATATTTTAATTAATATTTTATTCTAAATAATTTATAATTATATGTTTATATAATTTATAATTATATGTTTAGTTCTAGAGATTTTTAATCTTTATTAATTAATTTAATGGTGTTCAGCGGTGTTCATCGTTTTTTGCTCAGTAATATGTATGATTTTATTAAGAAAAAATATTCAAAGCCTACACTATCACAAGCCTCATTAAAAACCTCACTAAGCCTAATTAGAGGAAAAGAGTACTTGTGATAGCGTTTAAAGAAAGAGACACGAAGCCTACTCGGCCGCAAAAACCCAAAAAACAAAACACCAAATAAAGGCGAAAAACACCAAACAACACAAACAAACAAAATATAACTACGCCATCATCTGAAGCCATGAGGACCTATTGATCCCGCTTTTCGCAAGAACATCAGTGAAAGCACACACAAGGTAACTCAGCACACGCCAAATCAATTTGCCAAAATGTCGATAATTTTCAGGGACGTTTCGCTTTATGAAGCACCCACGCCACTGCCACAGTCGAATTGAATTCAATCACAATAGAAGCCACCCCACGCCATTGTGATCTTTGTAAAATAGTCAAAGCATGGGCTATCGCCCTCAACTCTGCTTCATTGGAATCAATAATCCCCAGTGGTCCAGAGAACATAGCCAAAATGTGACCATAATCATCACGTGAACTCCTTCTCATCCCGCCAAACCCGGCTTCCCTTGCGCGGCCCCGTCAACATTAAACTTAAAAGTACCTCTCAACGGCGGCTCCCACACAACATGTTCCCTTCTTGTTATCCTCACAGTATGTGGAACACAAAACCATGAGCATTCCCACCATACTGATTCCAACAACTCACTAGATGTCGAAGCTGCTCGAACCCAATAAAGAGAACACAGCTTTACCAGAAAGAAAAGTTCTGTAACGACCATTCGTTTACTTGAAAAAAATAGATCATTACGCACAAGCCACATGGTCCAAATGACAACCGCTACACTTGCAATCCACCACTCCCACGTCGAACCCACGAAAAAACTATAAAAGCATTGGTAATTTGAGGGTGATCGGAAAGTTCAAAAGTTTGCATGTCAATTTAGAATGTGAGTTATAATTTTTGGATGAAATTATAATGTTTAAAAGTTTGAGAATCAATTTTAAATGACAAACGTATTTTGAGCATTAGAATTAGAAGGTTCAGAAATTGAAGAACAATTTAAAACGATTTTCATAATTTAGTAACGTGTGAGGCAATTAATTCCAATTTTCATAAACAAGTGTTTTACGGATACTATAAGCAATGCATTTAAGCAATAAACGTCGCGCGATCACATTACAAGTTGTATAGAATGGGATGACGTTTGTGTTACTGTTGTGGGCGTGGATGACGCAGATTTTATTAGGTTGTTTGTGGTGGTGGAGGAGTAATAAGCAATAATCCGGGATCTCAAAGATTGCGGCTTTGCGGAGCATTATGTATTATGGGGACAGTTAATTATTATTATATCTTTTAAAGAGTTTGTATCTTCCACACAAACAAATCCTTGTTTGATGTCCAAATTTTCCCAACTTGAGGCTACCAATGTTGCATGTGAGTTTGAAAAAAAAATCTACTTCATGTAAATTAATAAAATCTTATAACATATATATAATCAAAAAATAATATATACATATATATATATATAATCAAAAAATAATATATACATATATATATATAATCTTATAACATGTCGATGGTGATTTGAGGCTACCAAATTATCGTAATTTTTAATTATCATACGCAAATTTATACTATTGAAAATAAAAATTTAAGTTATTTTTAATTATCATACGCAAATTCATAATTGATAAAACCAAATAATTTTGGTGAAAATAAAAATTTAATTGATACTAAAATATCATTTTCCATTGAGGTTAGATAACACTTTTATGACTAAAAGTAATGCAGAATGTAATTTTTTAAGTTATTTTTTTATCCTTTCTAGTATATTAGATTACAAATGTACAAATTGAAATTAAAAAATAAGATAATATTAAATTTATTACAGCTTAGTAAGCTTAAAAATTATAAATGAATAAAGTATTTTTTGTAAAAATTTAAGTTCTCAGTGTACACATCAAATTTTGATTGATTCATGAATATTGAACATATACCCAAAAAAACAAACCCAAAGTCCAAACAAACTGAAACTCAAACTTAACCCTAAACTATTGCAGCCCTACCTTTTCTTTAACGCCAAAAACAGCTGGCAGAATCCTTTTTCGATTAGGACTATGCCACACCATGGCTAGTCCCTAAAAATCTGGCCACAATACCCCATATTAGATAAAACATTTATAAAAAATAAATAAAAATATGAGTTCTATCTTCTAATATTTGAATCCAACTCAAACACAACCTTTATCTCCATGAATCCCACAAAACTGGTCTTCATCCTATAACACCCCGATCCCAATTCGAATCCAAAGTACTACATTTGGGTAAGGTCCTATGAATACATTAGCCCAAACTAAAATAACAAGTACTGTACTCTAAAGTGAACGTGGTGTTGGGGGAAATCCTCCTCGATGTGCTCCTCCAAGAGATGACATGTCAACCTACGCACGAAAAAACCACATATTCGCACGCTGAGCTAACAAAGCTCGGTGATACATTTCTACTCTACCATAATTCATGAATATCATAAAATAAGCATGCAAGATAAATATAGTAAAGAGAGTATAGATAAGGCTTCCACTATCTATGAGATATCATCTACTCTACACTAGCAAGAGTTCATAGATCACCTATCTCAAGGCATCAACAAGTCTACAAGAAGTCATACAAGATCCACAAGTTTTGCCATACTCGAGCTCACACAGCTTATCGAGTTAATATTTATGCCATACCCTGATCACTCAGCCATCAGGTGCATACGCTATCATCTATAGAAACCAAACATCATACATAAGAACATCCTTACTTCATCCACATAATGGCCAACAAAGCCCTACTTTACCCATGCTCACACAGTCGTTGGGTTACTCGTGCTTACACAGTCGTCATTTATCAAGTTATTACACATTATTCTCATCTATGAGGATTAAAACTAGTTTTTTCAGTTTTATTGTTCATTTTATCACATTAGAAGCACATTGGGCCTTAGTCCTTGAATTATAGTTCCCTCGAACTCAAAATACATTTTTCGGACAGACTACTCAAATGGTATCAGTTTACCCCCTAAGGGTATCGATACACCCCCCGTACTGATATGCCTCCAAGCATATCGATACTCATCTTACATACGTAGGGTTTTAACCAAACAACCTCGTACCGATACACAATGAGGTGTATCGATACCCTAAGGTGTACCGATACCCTTTTAAGCGTTTCAATACTAAAATTAGCTACTTTAATTTCAATCGAACAATGAGTATCAACACCCTCACTAGGCGTATCGATACCCCTTTTAAAACTCGTCTTTGTTCATCGTACATAATATAGGGTATCGGTACAGGCTCTACGTGTACTGATACCAAAGCTCAGAAATGGCTTCAAAGGCTCGGGAAATCACTTCCCCAGCCCCCCAAAACGTAACCTTTAGCCCTCTAACTTAATCCTACATCTTATGAGAGTTGATTAGAGTGATTTGCTACCCTTATTACACCTTAACCACATTTAATTCAGGAATTGCCATTTACAAGATCTAAGCTGCCTTAAAACCTAAACTAGTAATCATAAGCCATAAAATCAAGCAAGACAATTACTTTAGGGTATTCAAGAATGAAAGGAGTCAGAAATGTACTAACCTTAAGCAACAAACCTGGATTTGCTTCACCCACTCAAAATCCTCAACTTCTTGTCTTTAGTTCAAACTTGAATAAACCCAAATCACCTCCTTTTCACCACAAACACGTGAAAATTGTATCAATACTTGAACCCAAGATTTATCAAGAATTTACTACGAATTTACACCCTTTAAAAACAATAGAAAGCTTTCTACAAGCTTTAAACCACCAAGAACCCATTAATGAAATCCTTACTTATTTTCTTCATAATTGATCTTTTCATGAAGCTTGAGAGGTGTGAATTAACATACTTGAATTTGAAAGCTTGGATGGAAGATATGGGGTTGAAAGCTTGAACATTTAAGCTTGATGGCTATGGGATTTTGAAGAAGAAAGATGAAGATAGGGAAAGAAAAGGTGTAGGTGATGATATCACAAAGCCAACTTTATCTCCCTTTTTTTCCTTTTCACATAGGGACAAGGAGAAGAGAATAAATGGTCAGCCCATTTATTTAAAATTGGTTTATTCTCTCCATAAAACCCCAATCATTCACTTATATTACACGAATGCCACTCCTCAAGCCTACATAGCCAAAATCTCATCCAATAAGGCCCCAACTTGGCCCAAGGGTCCAACGAGCCAACCCGACACCTAGGTCCACGATTCGGGTCAATGCCTAATCGTTGACTCAGAAATTTGGGTCGTTACAACTTTCCTTTCCTAAAAATAAATTTCTTCCTCAAAATTTAAACGAAGGGATGAGATGCAACCATTTTAGATCCAATCATTTCCCAACCCGCAAACATCCACCTTGATTCTGATATTTAACTATTGAAATTTCTTAGCCCAAGCTCGCAATAGTGAACTACTCACACCCCTCTCGTGAATCCCCAACGATTTGTTATCCAATGATTGTGCCACAATCACAAGAACCCTAAGAACATAGGATAGACTCAAACGATGTTGTCCAAACATCAACCCAAGAATCTCACTTCGGACGAGTTCATCTCGGTTAACACTTATTTCTACTATCATCAGTGGTTCATCTATATCTAAAATTCGATATCTCTTCAAAGGTATACTCTGTCTAATATATACACCATGACCAAACATTCCCAAAAACAAAGCAAACTCCGCAAACCAAACTTTACCATCAATCTATCTTGAATTAACAACACTTCTCTTTCGAATCAGCCAACTAAGACGAAACTTAAAACTTCACTTTACTAGAACCCGCCTAACTCGAACGAAAGCTAACTCATGACCATGCTATTTCACCACTCAAGCTACTTGATTCCAAAAGAAAGCTATTGTTGCTTACTAACTCTACTAGAGATCAAAACTCATCCAACCATCCTTGAAGGTTTGAACATGCTACTCCCACCCAACAATTTAATTCCAATGAACAGTTGTATTGAAACTCTAACAAACCCTCAAGAATTTTCCAACAAGATCTGTTACCACATAAGAATCTCAGTTCCACGAAACCATGCTCGTTAACCCATACTTTTGTTGTGCTACTCTGATAATGTTCTTATAGTTTTACCATACACGTAGACAATGCATCTCAAAAACCCGGTGAAGAAAACACTCGAATCATCAAACTTAAGATTAAAATGACACACTCGCGAGTTCAACCCACTTCATGACTTATCTTTAGAGTCCAACATCACATCAAACACAAATCTTTGTCCAATTATCACCAACAATACTCTTTTGAACAACCATCTCAAGAACACAACCTTCACATTAGATTAGTAATGGTTCATCGCATCTATTAACCATAACCTGGTTCATCTCGAACCCCAAAACTTCAAAACTCCCGCTAAAAAAATAAGGCTCATGTCATGCTCACTCGACCAACCTATACTAAGGATAACATATACTAACTAGGAAGAGAGTAAATCTAACAAGTTTACGATAACTGTTACTCTCAATCCCCACTTACCACCTATGGTAAACATATCACCTATAAGAACTTACAAAACTGACGAGCTAAACCAACCAAAATTAACCTCTAGATCTCACCACAACACTTATCCAACAAGAACCAAAACCATTATGAACGAGAGATCAAATTTTAATCAAAGCAACAACCGAAACAAAAACAACCACATGTACCTAACATATCATCGGTGGCAAAGCTGCCCTCTCTAGCCTAAATAGTAGACTGTCTAGCAACATATCGATCGTCAACTCTGACGGTGGATCTCACAAGACCTTCACCCTGATGCTTTGACGGTGCTCTAGTACCGCCTCTAACAAAGCTCTAACCATGCCGAGAAGAAGTCAACCTTTGAGACTGAACATGTGTACCATCTTCCATAATTGGGCAGTCCTTCACCACATGACCTGGTGCCCGACACTTGTAGTAAACCCTCCGTAGCAAAAAGTATACTCCAATTCAACCATAATGCTCACAAGTCGATGGGAGCGACACTCCAATTGAACCATAAATACTCCATGTTGGAGCAGACATCAAAGAGCCCCTACGAACCCTCATTTTATGTCATCAACTAACCCTCGATAACTGATCTGGGGTAACTCTCTTCAAACTGCTCAAAGCACGAAGCCTCATAGATGGAGCCGATAAAGGACTTATGATATCTCGTGTCCCCACAGCAAAGCCTTTATAGTCCTCAACTTGACTCGGTGTCGAAACCTGAAGTCGTTCAAGTGTCTTCGCATTGTTGGCCAGTTTAAATGATGTCCCAAATGGACCCGCTATCACGTGCAACTGAAGATCAACCTTCAATCCATTTCTAAACCTCTTACATCTCAACTCCTCGGTGGCAACTAACTCTAGGGCATATTGACTCAATCGTAGGAAATCTTATTCGTACTCAAACACTGTCTAGTCTCCTTGAACTAGGTGTAGGAACTGATCCTTCATCTCATCCATGTAAACCTCACTGATGTACTTTTTCTTGAAATCATCCAAAAAGACAGCCCACGTCGAGAGTGTAGGCTGTAGACCCAACTCAACAATCTCCCACCACTTATGTGTATTGCCCTTAAGAAGGGAGACACTGCAATCAAGGTCATCCTCTAGACTACCCCTCATCTGTCTCAAAATCCTCTGAGTGTTTCTTAACCATTGGTCAGCCTTGATTGGGTCATCCTCACCCAAACCTTCGAAGTCTTTTATCCCTAAAATGTGAAGCCTCTCAACAGGGGTCTTGCAAGGTATCTTAGATTGCCTTGGGATAGCTTGCACCACTTGCAAGAGAGCAGAAGTAAGATCATGGAGGTGGCTCATCCCTCTACTTCGGGGACCTCCCGAAAGGCTTACGACCCAAACATCCAGGACAAACTCTTTATAGGAGTCTTTCACTTGAGAGATATGGCTCTCTTCACGACTCTCCCGGTCGTATTTGGCATCACTTGCCATCGAACTTTTCTGAAACACAAGGAAACAAGGCAGCATCATTAGGATTCCCAGTCTTGGAAGAGTACAACTTAACTTTAGGGGCTTGTATTCACTACACACCTTACCACAACCTCTAAACCACCTCGGGGTTGCCTATAACCGACTAAACCTAAGCTGTGATACCACCATTATAACACCCCGATCCAGATCTAGATTCGAGTACTATATTCGGGTCACCCAAAAATTGACCCATTAAATTTCCAATTAAAAACCATAAGTTTAGCCATCATTTAAAAGCATTAAACATCCATAAATCAATTAAAGTAAGTAAGCATTTAAATAAGTTTACAAAATAGGAGCTCTGAGTTTAAAACACCGTAATCCAAAATAATATTTCAATCACTCAGCCCGTAGGTACGTCGGATGTACTTGATCACTTATCTCGAAGTACACTTCCCCTTATATAAGTAGCATAGTATTGACTCTAGGACATCCGAATTTCATTTCAACAATCATAAAGCAATACATGCTTCCTCGAGCATTCATACACCTCACCAAGAGGTAAGTGGCATTGAGCCAAGCCATCAACAAATGCTCTCAAGGCATAAACCATGTTTATATTGAGTCGTCATTTATCAAGTTATTACACATTATTCTTATCTATGAGGATTAAAAACTAGTTTACTCAGTTTTATTGTTCATTTTATCACATTAGAAGCCCATTAGGACTTAGTCCTCGAATTATAGTTCCCTCGAACTCAAAATGCATTTTTCGGGTAGACTACCAAGATGGTATCGATACGCCCCCTAAGGTTTTCGATACTCCCTCATACCGATACGCCTCCAAGCGTATCGATACCCAACTTACATACACAGGGTTTTAACAAAACAACGCCGTATCGATACACGATGATGTGAACCAATACCCTAAAGCATGCTGATACCCTTTTAAGCGTATCGATACCGAAATTGGATACTAGAATTTCAATGGAACAGTGAGTATCGATACCCTCTTTAAAACTAGTATGTGTTCATCGTACATAACACAGGGTATCTGTACAAGCTCGCCGTGTATCGATACCAAAGCCTAGAAATGGCTTCCAAGGCTCGAGAAATTACTTCCCAAGCCCCTAAAATGTAACCTTTAGCCTTCTAACTTAATCCTACATCTTATGAGTGTTGATTAGAGTGATTTTCTACCCTTATTACACCTCAACCGCATTTAATTCGGGAATTGTCATTTACAAGCTCTAGGCTACCTTAAAACCGAAACTAGTAATCATAAACCATAAAATCAAGCAAGGCAATTACTTTAGGATATTCAAGAATCAAAGGAGTCAGAAATGTACTGACCTTAAGCAACAAACCTAGATTTGCTTCACCCACTCAAAATCTTCAACTTATTTTCTTTAGTTCAAACTTGAATAAACTCAAATCACCTCCTTTTCAACACAAACACATGAAATTCATATCAATACTTGAACCCAAGATTTATTAAGAATTTACTACAAATTTATACCCTTTAAAAATAAAGGAAAGCTTTCTATAAGCTTTAAAGCACCAAAAACGCATTAATGAAATCCTTACCCATTTTCTTCATAATTGATCTTTTCATGAAGCTTGAGAGGTGTGGATTAACATACTTGAATTTCAAAGCTTGGATAGAAGATATGAGGTTGAAAGCTTGAACCTTTAAGCTTGATGGCTATGAAATTTTGAAGAAGAAAGATGAAGATGGGAAAAGAAAAGGTGTAGGCGATGAAATCACAAAGCCAACTTTGTCTCCCTTTTTTTCCTTTTCACGAGGGGACAAGGAGAAGAGAATAAATGGTCAGTCCATTTATTTAAAATTGTTTTTCTCTCTCCATAAATCTCCAATGTTTTACTTATATTACAAGAATGCCACTCCCAAGCCAACATAGCTAAAATCTCATCCAAAAGGCTCAAACTTGGCCCAAAGGGTCCACGAGCCAACCCGAAACCTAAGTCCACAACCCGGGTCAACGCCTAATCATTGACTCAAAAATTTAGGTCGTTATACATCCTTTCACCCATAACCTAATGTAGCCCTATTTAAACCCTTCTTCATCTTCGTTTGAGGGGGATATTATTTTTACAAATAGAGGAGAAATTGGAAAATCCTGCAAGAATAGATTATTTTTCAGTTCTGGAACACGAGAAGAGAAAGAAACAAAATTGAAATGTCTTACCTTCATTCTTCGGTGACCGAGGCTTCCGATTGTAAAATCGATCCGTGGATATTTATAAAACGATGAGCGAACCCACGTGTTCCAAGGACAACACGGTCCAACGGTGGATTTCGAAATTCGAGTAAAATATGAGAAGAAAAAGAGTAAGAAATGGCCTTTATTTTTTATGTTTGGCCATCGATGGCAAGGATGGGCGGTGGCCGGTGAGCGGTGGCGACCAGTGTTATGCATGTGAGATTTGAGAGAATAGAGCTCTCTGTTTCTTTTGTTCGACTTATGTCAATATAAATTAAAAGGACAATAAAGTTACTTTTTGATTAAAAGCACCTGCAGCTATAATAAAAAGATTTAAAATCTTGTTGTTAATTCACTCCGATTGATGCAATTTGGGAGGGAATCTGCCTGCATTTTTTTAGTTTAGGGGTTATCTGGGTGATCATCTAACTATTGGGCCTCACCTATTTTGACCACCAAACTACAAAAATTTAAAATTTGACCACTCAATTATTTAGTTGGATCTATTTTAACCACAAGCGGTTAAAATCTAACGAAAAGATCTTGGTGTTGACCCGACCTAGCAATAATCTTGGTGTTGACGTAGACTAATTTTATAGGTTTTCGGTCGTACCTAACCCAAAATGACCGATGGCGACTCAAAACGTTTATACACCTGACGTGATAAGATTTTAGATTTATTTGTGGTTAAGTTCAAAGAATTTAAATAGGTTATTTTTAATTTTAGGTTATATTGTATGGTAAATTTGTTAAATTGGTCACTAGACTCAAATTTATTCACTTTTAATTTGTCAAATTAGTTCCTACTTTCATATTTATGCTATATTTTTATAGTAAAATTGTCAACTTGGTCCCTAATTTAGGTTTTATGCTATATTTTTATGTTAGAATTGTCAAATCGATCCCTAACTTTAGTTTATAGTTTAGGATTTAGGCCTTAGTGTTAATGGTTTAGGGTGTATGTTGTAGTTTAGGGTTATTGGTTTATGAGATTAAATTTTATGACTTAAGGTTTAGAGTTTAGGCCTTGGTGATGATGGTTTAGGGTATATGTTGTAGTTTAGGGTTATTGATTTATGAGATGAATTTCTATGACTTTAGGGTTTATGGTTTATGATTTAGGGGTTAGCGTTAATGTTTTAGAGTGTATGATGTAGTTTAGTGTTCAATTAATTTCCTGCAAATCTTTATTTAACAGAAATTAATCTTTAGTTATTTTTAATTTGTGTAATTTAGTCCAATATTTTAATATGATGATATTTTTATTCATTTCAGTCCCTAAAAATTTATTTTTAACTAAAATTTACCTATTTTATTTCTAATTTTTATAATTTAGTCTAATAAAGTAAAGATGTGTTATTGATTTATGTGATTAATTTGGATTCCTTAAGGTTTAGGGTTTAGTATCAATGATTTATGGTTTAATATCAATGATTTATGGTTTAGCTTATGGTTATTGGTTTATGAAATTAATTTTGATCCCTTAAGGTTTATGGTTTTGGGTTTAGTATTAACGGTTTATGGTTTAGTTTAGGGTTATTGATTTATGAGATTATTTCCGATTCACCTTCTAATTTACGCATTTGAATTTGATATCAAAGCTTTATGTGTACAATTGAACTAAATTAAAGTTTCAACTTTCATGTGTACAATTACATGTTTACATCCAAATCAAAATTTTGTGTATGATTATAATAAATCAAAATTTATAACAACAACAACAATAATAATGCCCGAATTGAATTAACTTATTAAACTCATGATCTAATTGAGCTAAATTAAAACCTAGAAGTACAAATCACGGATATAATAAAAAGAACTCTAAAACTAAATGTGGAATTTCAATTAAATTAATCTAAACTTAGACTCAATTGAATTAAATTAAAACCTAAAATTAATAATTTGGGACTTATATGAAAAATATCTAAAGTTGGAAGTGCTAAAAAAATAATTTCTCCTAACCAAAAAATTAAGCGGTTCTTTCCCTCCGCATTTCATTTTAATTTAAAAAAGAAACAGATAATTGGTAAAAAAGAGGGAAATGGCAAAATTTTAGAGGGAAATAAGCTGCCTATTATTTAGGTTAGAGATTAATTACTCTTTAGGTCATGCTGTATTTTAAATGTTGCATTTTAGTCTTAATATTTACTTTTAAGTTTTAGTTTAATTCAATTTAGTCACAAGTATCCCCAAAAATTTAATATGATTATATTTTAATATGATGGTATTTTTGTTCATTATAGTCCATAAAACTTTATTTTTAGCCTAAATTGACACATATATATTTTTATTTTTGGTAATTTAGTCGAATAATTTTTTGTTTATTCTAGTCCCTACAATTTAATTTTTAGTCAAAATTGCCCCATATTTATATATATTTTTGGCAATTTAGTCCAATAATATTTTTGTATATTCTAGTAGCTAAAATTTAATTTTTAGTCCAAATTGATCCCTATTCATTTTTTAAATTTAGTCCAATATTTTTAATATGATGATATTTTTTCATGTTAGTCCCTAAAATTTTATTTTCACTGAAATTGACCCTTATTTATTTCTAATTTTTGTAATTTACTCTAATATTTTAAATAACGATGATATTTTTATTTATTCTAGTGCCTAATATTTATTTTTAACGTGATTCGTGTTCGTGAAAGGCGTTAAATAATTCACTCGAAATGGCCCAACCCAAAGTTTATTGACTATTTGTACCAAACTCAAACTTCATACGAATTCGAAACCCAAATTAACCCAACCTGAAATGAAACCGACCTGAAGTCTACCCGAGCCCGAATTAACCCGTCAATTAACTGATTCGAACCCGAACCGTTTTGACCCGACCCGAAATGAACCTGACTTGAAATGAACTCGACCTAGAACTAACCCACACCCGACCCAAATCGAGTCGAATCATCAAATCGGCCAGAAATGACATATATCCGATTTGACCCAACCTGATAGGACCCGACCTGAAACCCATCTGATTACCTTTTTTACAACCCTAGATACCCATATCATACGGTAGTTATGTAAACATGTCGCACTTGTGTAATTACAAATCAATATTTGATGATTTTTCAAGCAAACCACAAAGGATGCTTTTGGGAACCATCCGTTAATTACAAGAAAAAGTAACTATTAAGATAGTAATTATGCTCCCTTGCATTTATAATATATTGTAATTTATTGGATAGAATAACTTTTAGTCCGTTAACTTGACATTTTTTTAATTTAGTCGTTGAGCTTTGTTTTGGTCCATATTAGTCTATAACGTTGACAACTTTTTTCATTACTTGATATTTTGAGATTGTGTCATGTCACATCATTAAAATTGATTAAATAATTTAAGTTCAAAGAGTAATATGGACAAAAAAATTAGGGATCAAGTTAAAAAAAAAACTTGCCAAATTTGAAAGTCATATCCATAATTTCTTATACATGTTTTAATTACACAATTTTATGAGATTAATTAATCAAAAAATAAAAAGTATATTTGAAAGTCATATGACTAATTAGTAATTACAGGCATTATTATTTTAATTCTGACTCCTCTCTTATGAATTGAAAAGTATAATTTGAGTGTTATTGTTACACTCAATTTAGTGAGACCTACCAATAGTTATTCAAATATATACTCATGTGTAACAACAAACAATTACAGGATTTCCAACTACATCCTAAATGTTAATTGAAAATTTGTTCTTTTATTATGTATGATCATATACAACTCATATTTGCACTCAATTGTTTAGATTAACGCTTAAAAATATTCATGTCTTTATCTACAGCCCATGTCTTTAATTTCAAGCTACGATATATATATATTATAGGATTAATTATTGGGTTTAGATATAACGGTCCTATAGAAATATTTTTTTTTATTAAATGGAGAGGTTTTAGATTCTCATGACTGATCCTATAGAAATCATATTTGCGCTCAATTAGTACATTTTCCCCTAAATCAATCAGTTCATCATACATTACCATTTAACAAATATACATATCTTTATCTAAAACCTATATCTTTAATTTTTGGCTACGATTTTTTATAGGCTTTGTTTGGTAAACAGCTTTTTTGAGCTAAAATTAGAGGTTTGACAGTGTAACAACGGTCCCGCCTGCGGTGGTGCTTGATGCGTTTTTACGAAAATATTTGGGATAGATTCGCCACCAATCTTTTTAATTTAGGTGCGATTGGATCACCTGAAAACCCGATTATTTTAATAAAATTGGTTTTTGTGTCACTTTATTAAAACAACGAGTTTGGGTCTGCGAAACTAGAAAAATAGGTTCTAGAGTTAGTTACGTGTGGGGAAGGGCAAGCACCCCACAACGCCCAAAATTGGTACCTAGTCGATTATTTAGTATTTTAATGATGAAAATTAAGAATTCGAATTTAATTTAAAATTTGTGATCCCTTAAAATATTTAAAAAATTATTTCTTTGTATAAAAGAAATTTACACTCCTACACCCGGGGCACAATTTCCGTTAGATTCCCGAATGATGGAAATCTATTTTGAAAATTATAATTTAGAATTAAAAATTGTATTTTGTAATAGAGATTAACGGAAAGCGGCACCCCTTACGTTCGATGTACGTTTTTCACGAGAATCCCTAATAAAATATTTTAATTTAAAATTCGATTAAAACAATGTACATGATATACATACGGATATATATATGTTAGAATATAATAATAATAATAATAATGATAGTACGTATAAAAATAACAGTAGTATAATATATATATATATATATATAACATTAATGAATGAAAATAATAATAATAATATGTAACATATGGTAATGGCTAAAAGAATATAACACACTTTTATATATATATATATATATATATATATGTATTCATACAAAATGCTAAAACTAATAATAATAATAATAATAATAATAATAATAATAATAATAATAATAATAATTAGTAGTAGTAGTATGATGTTATAATATAATAAAAATATAGTAAACATAACAGCAATGTTAATAATAATAATAATAATAATAATTATTATTATTATTATTATAATAGTGACTAAAATATAAGGAAAAATAAACTAAAAGCAGAAACGTGGATGATACGAAAACTAAAGGACTAGACATGCAGTTTCCCCATTCAGTCAAAATTCCCGGATCCTGCTCCCCGGATCGGGTTGAGGTGCGGGTCGAGCTTGAAACGACGTTGTTTCGATAAGGGTATAAATACCCAACTTTTGACAAAAAAATCATTATATGTTTGAATTTTTTTTAAAAAAATTCTCCAAATGCTCTGAACCACTCTCTCCCTTAGTTCTCGGCGCTGGCTCGGTCACCGCCATCAACCGCCGTGAACCATTGTCATCGGCGACGAAAACTGCCGCCTCCGGCGATCGAAGTGACATGCAAGGGCACAGTTTTGCTTTGGTAAGCCTCCTAAACTCAGATTTCAACTTAGTTTTCAGTAAACCTCGATCTAAAATCCTAGATCTAAATTTGAAGCACTCGGTATTTTATCTTTTTTCTTGATTTAATTTATTTCTTTTCTTTTGTTTTGTATTTTTGTGTTTCCGATTCAAGTAGAAATAGAAAATAGGAAAAGAAAGATGTTTTTTTATTTTGAATCTGGAAAATAGAGTGCCCCGATTATATTGTTTGCATGGGTTCAAGTAGTAATAGAAAATAGGAAAAGAAAGTCGTTTCGATAAGGGTATAAATACACGTTTTGATTACAACCTTTTCTAGATATACTTGCTTTTTCAGATCTGACACTTGCTTTTTCAGGCGGTGGGGTGGTGGCACAGAGGAGTCAGGGCGGTGGAGTAGGCATGAGCGACGGAAGTGACTAATAGTGTCGCGCGTAGCAGCCACAAGAGACTGAGGAGCTGTGCGTGGCCAAAGTGAGAAAGCCAAGGGGCGGTGGCAGATAAGGATGAAGGTTTAGGTTATTAGGGTTTTGAATTTTTATTAAGGTTAGGTTTAATTATTTGGGTATTTGGGTTTATTGGGTATTGGGCTATCGGGTTATTGTAATGGATTATGGGTATGGATTTGTAATGGGTCATTGGGCTGGTTGTAAATATATGTGTAATGGGCTCTAAGGCCCGGACATAATTTGGTTACCACAGCTGCACCTCTTTGCTCATTTTTGTATAACGACAATAGAGAAAAGACTAAAAGAATCAATTCTGTCTGGCCTAGTTCAGCTGTACTCCGTACGGCGTCTTTTGTCTTCGATCTTCTTCTCTACTCTTGAAAAGGTAAACTAGGTAATCTGTTCCGTTGTATTTTCATGGAAACATGATCTGTTGTTGTGTTTATTCCGCTACAATTTTAGGGAGATAAACTTGCTAGTGTATTCATTCCACTGCATCCTCAAGGAGATGAAAGTGTTGTTATACTCATTCTACTGCAAATTCAGGAAGATGAGTTTATCGTAACGTTATCTGCTGCACTACAAATTCAGGGAGACGACTCTCGATGTTCATTTCGCTGCATCCTCAGGGAGATGAACTTACTGGTGTATTCATTCTACTACATCCTCGGGGAGATAAATTTGGAACCATGCTCATTTTGCTGCATTTTCAGGGAGATGAGGTCGTTGTGGCTTTATCCGTTCCATTGCAAATTCAGGGAAATAAAGTTGTCTTCGTGTCCATTCCTCTGCATCCTTAGGGAAACGAACCTGTGATCTCGTTTATTCTACTACAAATTTAGGGAGACACATTTGTGATCTCGTTTGTTTTACTACAAATTTAGGGAGACAGATTTGTCGTCGGGTTTATTCTACTATATCCTCAAGAGATGAACTAGTGGTTGTATTCATTCTGCTACAACTTTAGGGAGCTGCACTTGTTGTTTTACTCATTCCACTACAACTTTTGGGAGATGAGTTTACCATTATACTCATTTCATAGCAACTTTAGGGAGATGAACTTGTGATTTTGTCTATTTGATGTTGAGTTCATCTGTTCTACCACTTGTCGGAGAGACAGAATTTGTAAAACTTGTTTTGTAGACACATTTAGGATGCTATAATTAGTATGAGTCAAATGATCTTGTCTTGAACATGTCTAATGAATACATGAATAATTTTAGTATGAATGCAAAATGCCATTCAGAAATGTTTGGATGTTGGAGTCAGCTTGAGCATATGTATCTTCCCTGAAACTAATATCTTTGGGTGTTCAAACTCTGTTTAGTTTGAGTCACCAGACCTTATTTTCTTTAGATCTGATCAGATTACAAAAAGATTCATTGCCCCTATTTTTCTAGTCGTCTCCTCAGTGTATGACTAAGGGCGACGTCTCTCTTCTCTCGAGCACTTTTACCCATAGAAATGTCCTTTTTCAGTTGGAATTACCTTTGGTCCCTGTACTTTTAGGAATCTTTCAAAAGCAATGTAAATAGATCTTTTCATATTTATGAAATTGTTAGCTCATTGATTGTTATGTCAATGTATAATACTCGTGTAAACAAAGGCATAAGATGGAATAAAGAATTTATTGAGAGTAAGGTTCGTATTTTTAGATGGAAAACATTGAAAGAGAATAAAGCAAAAAATAAAATTAGGTGCCCCAAATATCGAATGAGCGAGCCTCGCTGGACCAGCTTGCCGAGAACCTTTTTGTGCCGGATATGTGTTTAAGAGACCTCAAGGGCTTTGTAGATATGCCAAGATGTGAAATTCCCTCTTGCAACCAAGTTTTCGAGGGAACTGGTCATCGTATGCCTTTTCCCCTTTTGATCAAAATTTTAGCCGCCCTTTTCGAGTTTTCAACTCAAAACCTCCTTTGGTCTCAAGACGCCCTTTGTGGATTTTCATCTTGAACCCTCCTTTTTCTATTCTTCTATTTTTTCTCTCAAAGCACCCTTTCGGGTTATCACTTTGTTGTTTGTTTTTTTATTTTTTTATTTTTTTATTTTTTGTTTATTTTTTTCTTTTTTTTCAAGTAAAATACTTCTTGACTGAATCAGAATTTACAGGGCTTGGCAAATCTTCATCATCCATTTCAGTCAATATCAAAGCTCCTCCGAAGAAGGCCTTTTTCACCACATAAGGTCCTTCCCAATTTGTCATCCATTTCCCTCGAGAATCTCCCTGAATTGGTAGGATCTTTTTCAGCACTAGACCCATTCTTGGAATTCCCTTGGGTGAACCTTCTTGTTATAAGCTCGCATCATCCTCTTTTAGTACATTTGACCATGTTGGATGGCTTTTAGTCTTTTTTCCTCAATCAAAGCCAGTTGGTCATATCTGGCTTGGATCCATTCTGCTTCATCTAATTTCAATTTCGACAAAATTCGGATAGAAGGAATCTTGACCTCGATAGGTAGTACAACTTCCATCCCATAAACCAACGAAAAAGGTGTTGCCCCGATAGAGGTTCTGGCTGATGTACGGTAAGCATATAGAGCAAATGGTGGCTTCTAGTGCCAATCTTTGTAAGTTTTTTTCATTTTTCCAACAATCCTTTTAATGTTGTTGGCCGCTTTCACTGCAACGTTCAACTGAGGGCGGTATGGTGACAAATTGTGGTGTCGTATCTTGAACTGTTTGCACACTTCGTCTATGGTCTTATTATTCAAGTTCAATGCGTTGTCAGATATGATACTCTCTGGTATCCCATACCGACATATAATCTCTTTCTTCAGGAATTTGCTAACTGCAGATTTGGTGACATTAGCATAAGTGGCTGCTTCTACCCATTTGGTGAAGTAGTCAATAACCATAAAGATAAATTGATGCTATTGGAAGCTTTCGATGATATAGGCCCGATGACATCCATGGCCCATGTAGAAAATGGCCATGGGGAATTCATGACATGTAGCAAGGAAGGAGTAACATGAATCTTATCTGCATAAATTTGACACTTCGGCATCTCTTGGCGTAGTTGATACAGTCCCCTTCCATTGTGGACCAGTAGTAGCTGAATCTCATAATTTACCTTGCCATAGTAAAACCATTGGCATGTGTTCCACATACACTCTCATGGACCTCTTTAAGGATCTTTTTGGCTTCGACAACATTCACACATCGCAGTAGCACTTGATATTTTCTTCTTTTGTACAAGATCTCTCCGTCTAGGACATACTCACTTGCTAACCTCCATAGCGTCCTCTTTTCATTTTTAGAAGCATGCTTTGGGTATTCACGACTTTTTATGTACTGCAAAATGTTGTGATACCAAGGATGTTCGTCTTGCTCACATTCCTCAACGCTATAACAATAGGCTGGAGATTGGTATATACTCATTTTTATGAGCCTCAAATTAGACTGCTTGTTAACTTTAATCAATGAGCCAAGACGTCTACCATTTGGTTGTCTTCTCATGGGAGATAGCGGAAGGTTATGTCATAGAACTCTTTAATCAAGTCTAGGATGAGATTTCAATAATCCATCAACTTGGAATCTTTGGTCCCCCATTCTCCTTGGAGTTGATAAATCATAAGCATGAAGTCCCCATATACTTTTAACAATTTAATCTCGCGATCAATGGTAGCTCGAATCCCCATGATGCATCTTTCATATTCTGCTATGTTGTTTGTACAATCAAAATCAAGCTTACTGGAAAAAGGGTAATGATCGTCCTCTAGAGAGACCAATGCTGCCCCAATTCCTTTGCCTAAAACATTGGAGGCACCATCAAAGTTTAGTCTCCAATATCTATTTTTTGAGGTAGCTTCCTCAGCACACATTAGATCTTCATTTGGGAAGTCAAAGTTTAGAGGTTCATAGTCCTCTAGGACTAGGCTGGCTAGAAAGTATGCTATTACACTCCCTTTCATAGCTTTTTAGCTCACGTAAACAAAGTCGAATTCAAACAACAGAATCTTCCATCTGACTATTATTCCTATCAGTTCAGTCAACTCCATCAAGTATTTAAGAGGATCCAACCTTAAGCTTAACTAGGTCGTGTGTTACAACAAGTACTGCCTTAGTCTTCTAGTAGTCCAAATCAAGGCACAACAAAATTTTTCGATTGGCAAATAGCTCGCTTCATATTCTATAAATTTCTTGTTTAGATAATAAATTGACCTCTCTTTCTTTCCTGAGCAGTCGTGTTGACCCAGTGCACATCCCATAGAATTCTTGGAAACAGTTAAGTATAGTATTAATAGCTTATTCGGGATAGGTGGCATTAAAACTGGGGCATTTTTCAGGTAGTTCTTGATTTTTTCAAAAGCTCCTTGTCATTCATCATTCCATTCCCCTGGATTGTGCTTTTTTGAAAAGTCAAAAGATAAGATCACATTTTTCGGTCAATTGTGAGATAAACTGAGCAATGTAATTTAATCTTCCCAAGAAGCCTCTTACTTCCTTCTGAGTGCGCGTGGGCGGTAAGTCTTGGATGGCTTTGGCCTTGTCTGTCAACTTCAATGCCCTTTTCACTAACTATGAAACTAGTAGCTTTCCTGATGCAACCCCGAAAGTACATTTAGCGGGATTTAGCTTCAACTGGTATTTCCTTAATCTAAAGAATATTTTTCTCAAGACCTTCACATGCTCTTCTACAGTTTGAGACTTAGCAATCATGTCATCGACATACACCTTAATTCCTTTGTGCATCATATCATGGAACAGGGTGACCATGGCCCATTGATATGTTGCCCTTGCATTTTTAAGTCCAAAGGGCATCACCTTGTAACAGAATGTTCCACATTGCATTACGAATGTTCTTTTTCCCATGTCATCAGGGTACATCTTTATCTGGTTGTAGCCTAAAAAACCACCCATGAAGGAGAACAAAGAATGTTTTATTGTATTATCAACCAGGGTGTCATGTGAGGTACTTGAAAATTATCCTTTGGACTGGCTTTATTCAAATATCAGTAATCAACACACATTCAGACTTTGCCGTCTTTTTTCAGACAAGGAATATTTAACCTCTTGAAGAAACCCAACATCATATTGTTTCTTTACCTCTTCTTTTATCTTTAGCAGTACATCAGGTCTCATTCTTCATAGCTTCTGTTGGACTGGCTTGCAGTCCTGTAACACCCCTTTCCCGACATGGGAGAGAATCATGTCAAAAAGTGTTACCGGAAGGCATATTTGGAAATCGGAAACTTAAGTAGACTTCACAACTTATTCAGAATATCTTATTAATATTTTTTATGACTTATCGAACTAACGTATTAATAGCTTACTCAATTTGGGGTCAGTTTGGGGTCCCAAACTGAAATTCATGTTATTAATCTGAAATCTAACCTTCCAATTATTGGCCTGTGAAATATCATTACAAACAGAGGTCATTTACCTATCCAATTAGACCATACAATCTTTGGTAACCATTTTGTAATCAAGGCAAAATTGTGTTTAATCTCTTTTAACAGAATTAACCGCCACCGTACCGATACACTTAGGGCCATATCGGTACGCTAAGCTAAATTTTAAAATTCCAGATTCAAGGGTAATAGCCGTGTATCGATACAGCTAGAACCGTATCGATAATGGTTGACTACGTTGACTTCGTATCGATACACCCTATAACCATATCAATACCTTTAATTTTTCAGATTCCAGTGACCAAAATCATTATCGATACACCCTATGCTGTATTGATACGCCCTTTTGACTCATGTTGACCAGGCCAATTATGCAAGGCCGTATCGATACACCATCACCTGTATCGATACACCCTACCTTGTGATGACAGATTTTAGCTGGTTTTTATTCGAATTAGCCTATCAAATAATGTCCAAACTTTACCAAATTTTACCAGCAAGTTTATAACTACTTAATCTACTAGTATGTCAAATTTTACGACCACCCGAATCCATTTACTAAGTTTTCACCTTTTCAACCCAAACATGCATTTTAAGCCATATTTTAATTACAAGTAACATACCATTTAGGCCTTCTAAAGCAAATACAAAACATAGGCGTTACACACATAACAAAAATGGCAAGTTTAACATGTCTAAGCCTGATACCACCTTACTAGGAGTTCAAAGCAAAAGTAAGCATACATATGGTTGATGGGAGTGACTTGTAACTTCAACCACACGATCAAAGCACAGATTTCTTCAAGGTCCTGAAATGCATTAGACACACGAATGTTAGGCTTACATAGCCTAGTAAGGTAGTTATAACAAATGCAACAAGTTCTTTAATGGCATGTATAACATGTAAGCATGTTTGAATGGCATATACACATCATTAACATATACAACCCATGCTTAACATCAACAATTAGAAATTTCATGTATCAAATGCATAACACATATTCTTCTTTTTCCCCTTAGACATAGCAACCAATGGATATGCGGATTCCTATGTACGCCTTACATATCAAAAATAGGCCTTAACCTTGAGCTGTAGCTTCGGAGTCCCTTACACAATCCAACCTTTTCTCCCTACATATAGGTCGTAGCCCTGAACCGTGGTCCAATCCCTTACATAGTGAGCTCAAATAACCCTATGGCATGCCAATTGTATCCAAAGTCCACAAGTGTCTAAGGTTACATATATCACCATGAAGCTTACCTTTGTGCCCTTAGGCCGTATCATACTGGATTGCAAATTGAGCCTTGGATCTAAATCATATATCATGTCATTTATGCATATATCAATTTCCACATGTATCAATGTTAACATCAAGCAACTTTCACATATATCATATAATAATTAAGTCATGGCATATCGTAATGCATCAAAACAATATGATGACCTTACCACACTTACCACATGAAGTTCACATCTTGTAGGATCTACTTGAGCTACTCAAATGAAGACACAACGTAATCACAAAACAAATGCAAACAGGCTGGCACCTAGCCGATCCCGAGACACAACTACAATTACCTAGTACTTAGAGGCTTCAAGGTTCTCGGATAGAGATCCCCTTGCCGTTGGGAATACTTGGCAACGAAGATGGTGAAGATGGCTTGTCTTCCACCACTTGAGCTAGTTTAAAATTAGGGAATTACATTAGGATCGAAAATAATGATTCACAAACGTTTTTCAAGCTTACCAAAGCTCGTAGACAATATTGAAACAAAGAAATTGACTTTCTAATACATGGGCTTAGCTTGAACATTCAAGACTTAAATCTTGAAATTAAACTCTAAGGATTGATGGAATCATTAAATTGACATAGGGGTTTTACTTACCCAATTACAAGCTTTCAATTGGTGCATTGAAATCATACAAAGATCAACGATTGGATTGAGGTGCTTGCTTGAGCTTAAGCTTGAAGATGATAATGGAGGTGTGTGCTTGGTTTCTTCAATCAAAGGTTGAATTTGGTTTCGGGAGACTCAAAATAAGGAAAGAGGCTTTTCCTTATTCATTTTAAGAAACTATACTCCCTAATCATTTCCCACCTCACCAAGGGCCAATAGGAAGGTTTCCCTTAGCCAAGGGTTTCTTTAAACCATTGATTAGCACCTTTTTCTTACCCTTTTCCAACTTTTGACAATTGTTGACTAATTGTCATCCTTTTCTGATCAATTTCACGTGAAGGGTGTTGTCACTGAATTTTTGCCTAACTCTTTGTTTCTGCTTTCATTTTATTGTTGTATTATATCTATGTCATTTTCAGTTTAATAGTATTGTAGTAGTATTAGTACATTGTTAATGTTAGCATTGTGTTATAGTAGTTAGTATAATAGTTAATAGATAGTATAAAACCCAAAATATAAAAAAGACTACATTGTATAAAACCCATTTATTTAAAATAAACCCATTATAAAAGAGTCCATAAAAATTACATGTCCATAAATTTTTTAAATAGATCCATACATAATAAGGCCCGGTCGGCTCAACTAAACAAAACCCTAATGCTCTTTCTTATTATGCGCAATTGGAGGACAGCCGTTAGATCAAGGGATTGATCCAACGACGCAAATCACGCCAAATGGAGAGGATCAAGCGCCGCATCCCCATCACCGTTGGACCCAGAGCAATTGAATGGCCCAGACCGATCAGTAGTAAAACATATGGATCACCACTCGCGTGTGGCAACAACGCGCCCTACCTTCCATCTTCCTCCGGTAATATCGTCTTCCTCGATGGTAGCTGCGTCATTTCTGCCTTAAACCACCCCTTGTCGGTGCCAGTTGTAATCACCAGATTCATGCAAAAGGAAACAAAAAGGATTAAAACCCTAAATAGAGCATAGTTGGAATAATAGAAGACCAAATCCCTAATTCTAAGCCCTAGCTGGACAATCTGGATCAAAATAAAAGCAAAACGGGAATGACCAATCCCTAAATTGATGCCATGGCAAAGATCAAGCAATCAGAAGGGAAGAAATCAGGGATTCATGCTTGGAATTCAAGTATTGTTGTAACTATAAATAGCACTGTAAAATGCATGTAAAGGACCACGAATTGATGCACAAAACACTAGATACACAAGATTCATACGAAACATACACAATTCTCATACACTAGAGAAGCATTTGAGTTTCCAGTGTAAGGAAGCAAATATTTGTAATCTAGAGTTTCTAGGAATAAAGCAAGGAAATTTCGGGTAATTTCTTCTTCTAGTGTTATTATTTAAAATTTAAATAAAGAAAAAGGTAGTTTTTTACCTCCAATTTGAATAGCACTGTCGTAAATTTCATTTCGATGTAGTTCTGGTGAGAAAAAACATGATTTAAGGTCGTCAGAATTTGGGAAAATAGGTGGTTTTTTGGAAATTTTTCCGTCGGCAACGGCAGCCAGTGGATAGCGACTGGTACGTTGGATGTTCATCGTGTTCTTCAATCTATGAAGAACACGAAGAACAAATTCAAAGCTTTTTTAGAACACCAGTTTGATCCATTTGGGAGGGGAGGGATAAAATGATTTCTGTTATAACATTGGTTATTTATACCAACCCAGAATCCAAACCGAACCCGTTTGTCAACCCGCGCCTTTCTTTCCCGTGTCTTATACCGCAGCTCTTCAGTTCTCAATCTTTCCAATTTCGTCATTTTTCTATTAAATTGACCACTGAATTTCACTCATTATTCAATTTTAACCTTCACATTTTCCTTTCTTTCAATTTAATCCCTAATTCATATTTTCTATTTTAAAATAAAAGGAAAATAACCTTTTCTTTATTTTAAGATTTAGCAATTATTTAGTTATTTATTTTAACTTAAGTAATTAGTTATTTCGTTATGTCTTTTATGTAGATATATGTGTGTAAAACCTTAGGGATATGATCTTTAAAACTTAGTATAGAGACATATGTGCAATAAGATTTCCTTCATATCTTAAAATAAAATACACTTAAATACATTTAAATCTTAATAGTTAAAATGAACGTAGACATTTTTTCTAGGGTTAAATCACTGATTAGATTTTAATAAAAACTTTAACACACTTAAATTTCTTTGTTAGTTTGTTTAAAAAGTGAAAACTTAATTAACGCGGTCTTATCAAACGGGAATGATGGGTTAGCGCCAGGAGTGTTGGCGGTGATTGAAGTTTATTTCCCAGGCGATAAGGCCATTAAAATAGATTTATATTCACTAAGCGGACGAATAAATGAAAATCTTGTGAACTTGCAAATTCCAATTTTTAGAACACTTTTTGAAATCAATTAGGTAATAATTTTTGGGCGTTGTGGGGGTGCTAACCCTTCCCCATACGTAACCGACCACCAAACCTATTTTCTCTTGTTTTCGTGCACCAAAATTGTTGTTTTAATAAATAAAACATTTTATTAAAATATCCCTTGTTTTAAAAGTGATCCAATCACACTTTCTTCAAAAAAGATTGGTGGTGACTCTGTGTTTTGTTAGGTTTTCCAAATAATGTCGAAGCTCCTAAAAAGGGTTGCGACAGCTTGGCGACTCTGCTGGGGACATTTTTGTTTTTAAAACAAAAGAGGGTTAGGCCACAAATTGTTTTCAAAAATGTTTTTAGAAAAAGGAATTTGCTAGTTCACAAATCTTTCAATTTATTCGTCCATTTAATGAATATAACTCTATTTTACGCATTTTAAAAGTGTTGCAAAAAGCTCTAAACCCGAGCTTCGTCTCGTTCATCTAAGCGAGGGGAAAACGTTTGCTTATGTAAGAATACTGATTCTCCGTATGAGCCTAGCAAGTACCTTCGGGACTCATATGCCTTATGTATTCGTAAGGATACTGATCCTTCGAGAAGACATAGGAAGCGAGTCGTCCTGAGTTGAGCTTGGTTCGTTTGAAGCCTATAATGGGTGAGAACCAACGGCTTTGCTACCCTTAGTAGGGGATAGCAAGGACAGCTCGGGTACCCTTTTAGAACCTAACCATGATTGAGAATATAGAGCCTGCCCCAATAGTGCCATGTGGAAAACCTAGGGTTTTGAGTCTGGTCAAAATTGTTGCGGATAATCCGCGGAGACATGTCCTGGAGTGTTGGAATGTGCTGCCCAGAATTACTCGTGAAATTATTTTGATCTCTTTATGTTTTCTTAATTTTGATCTTTTTCCTTTTTGCCTTGTTGTTTTGCATATTCATTCATACAACATCGTTCCATATTCTAAAGGGGTTGATTCTCATAAACATTTGTTCAACTTTGAAAAACTCTCAACATGGATGGAAGGATCCTAAAGAGTGAAGATGGGAATGCAAGAGTGTGACATTGGTCTGAGGTTAATCAATGAACATTCAGAGACAGTTTAGCAGCTAATCACAAGACAAAGACCGCAGAGTATGCCCATACCAGTGTTAAACAACATAACATGCAAGAACTACGAGAAATCTGGGACCGCTTTGATTATGAGACCAAGCTGTTATTCCATGAAGCTTATGGTGATATAGCCTATATCCTATATTTAAAGGTGGATGGGCCATTTCTGAAAGCCTTGGTTCAGTTCTGGAATCTTGGGTACTACTGCTTCACTTTTAATGGAGAATATATGATGCCCACGTTTGAAGAATACTTGGCTTTTTTCAATCTGCGCAAGGTGAAGTAAAACTAGGTCTATGCCAAGCCTCCTAAAAATAAAAACCCGCACTCAAGGTTCCAAGCTCCCGCTAGTATGAGTGATGGTTGGGTCAAGGGGCTGATACAAAAGAGAGGAGGCAGTTTTAATTTTCCCTGATCAAGTATCCAAAATACAATTCATGTTCATCTAGGTAAAGAAAAGAGAGTGGACCTCCTGGCTATTGCAATCTACGGCCTGGTTATCTTCCGAAGGTCTTGGGAAATATCGATGTGGCTTTTTAGATTTCTTTGAGCAACTGAAGAGAGGGGTCAACCTAGTGCCAGACGTATTAGCCGAGACTTTCATTTTCCTGAACGCGTGCCGAAAAGTGGGAGGTGTGCATTTTGGTGGGTGTGCTTCTACAACTTTGGGCCCTTAGTCACTTCTGGAAGTGCCCAACATTGGCTCTGTCAAATGTGTTTTCTTCAAATTTCTCTCATCTCCGTGAGTTCTTAGCAAAAGAATGTCCAGTTGTTAAGAAGAATAAGTGGATTGATATTTTCAAAGATCGTCGTGATGAAGACATCAGTTTGGGTTTTGGCAGTTCATCTCCCATTCACTACTGGTCTTAGCACATCAGAATTTGAGTTTCAAGGAGAGTTCAGACAGAAGGTTCAGAAAATTAGTGATTCATGGAATCACTGTTATAGGATGGACTTGGAGTCAGATAGTCATTGCATTTGGAGGCATACAAGAACAAATGACAGAGTCATAGCACCCACACCTAGACAAGCTAAGTCTTTAGAAGAACACTTGAAGGTAGCTCCTACAGAAGGTGACATCCTAAGAGAAGAGCTGAGAAGAGCTAATTTGGAAATAGAAGCCTTACGAGAACAGAACCAACGGGACAAGTTTGAGTCCAACCTTGATGTGGAAAAGCATAAAGGGGAGACGAAGTGAGTGATAAAACTATATGAAGACCTAGAAAAGAAGTTTGAAATTCAAAGGGTTGATTTCCTCAAGTTTCAGACTACTGCTCGAAATGCTGATATGAGAAAAACCTAGAGCAGTGGAAACAAGAAATAGAGCATGCTGTGGGAAAGGAGAAAGAGCATGGAAAACGGGAAATTTAGAAGTATAGGCGGGCCCTTGCTAAAGAAAAAGAAGAAGAATAAGATGGTAACTGAAAGTGGAAATGGCAAACGTATTTTTGAAAAAGAGAAAGAAATGTGGCTGCATGGAAAAGGAAGGCCCATGATATCAAGATTCGTTTATTTGAGCTGCATATAGCGTATGACAAGACTAGTAAGAAGCTGAAGCAAAGCCAGGCTTGTGTTGCTGAGTTGCAAGCCAAGGTAAATGACTTGAACTGTTCTCTGCATGAATTTTAGAACCATCACTCATACATTGAACTTCAGGCTTGTTTAAGTGAGAATGATACTTTGAAGAAACAAGTGAAGGAAATGGACAACATCATCCAGGAATATAGGACGAAGTTCTTGGTCTTTGAAGATATAGCTGATGGAGGTAATGACTACTGGTTCACTCGCCTCAGAGATAATGCCATAAGATTTCAAGAACGAGATGAGTTTGATAGGACCGTCATAACCCAAGTTTAGGATGTGGCTCGACATGTGACAATGATAGCTACTGAAGCTGTAGCCCTTCGCCAGTACATCAAACCAGTAGGGGATGTGAGATAATGACTTATGTGGCTTATTGAAGAAGTCAAGGAATTAGGAGTTTGTGCAGAAAAGTATTTGTAGAAAATATGAAATTTGATGTAATTAGGACCTTTCGTATTTAATAAAGAGTTGTTTCTTGAGTAGATATTTCATGGAATTAATGGCCCTTCGCTTGCATTCATGCATATACATTGCATCTTTTGTGTGTTTTGTTGCTTTTCTTTGCATTTGTTATGTTTTTGCATTCATTCATAACATGATAAGAATCTAACTTAAATAAAAAACATGACAGAAATTCAAAATAGCAAAAACAACTCACAAGTACGGTACCCGGTCTTAAGAAGAGCAATAGAAGACAGAGTAGCGACCTTAGAAACCAATCATAAAAGCACCCAAGATAGGCTAGACAAGCTGGAGACGAACTTGAAGCAACAAATGGAATTAGCTCATCAAAAAATAGTGGGCTCGATTGCGGCTATGTTAGGGTTCAAGGACCTATATGCAATAGAAGCTGGTGGGGAAACAACTCTCCATTTCACCCTAAGGCTCAATTGCGGCAATGTTAGGGTTCAATCATGCCACTAAGGCTCTTTTGTCCGCCCAGACATACAAAAGAAGCTCTATCTCCCAAAGTCAAGATTTCACCCTATTTCGCTGAATCCTCAGCCAAAAATGAAATGAAGTTTAAAGAAGAAGCCCACAGTCACGAGGTGCGTGACCTGGATGAGATTGTCGTTAAGCCTAAAACTGAAAATGAATGGGAAGATCGCTATGAGAAGTTGGAAGAAATGATTAAGTCTTTCTAAGAAGAAAGTATTCATGGCGGTGTGGATGCCAAAGACTTGAGCCTGGTGATAGACTTGGTAGTACCTCTGAAATTCAAAATTCCAGACTTTGAGAAGTACAATGGAACTACATGCCCATCAGCACATCTAACCATGTATTGCAAAAAGATGTATCTTGATAATGAGAAGCTACTAATTCATCGCTTCCAAGACAGTCCAGTAGGGTCAGCTACACGTTGGCACACGCAGCTAAGCCGGGTTAACATCAAATCATGGAAGGATTTATCCAGAGTATTCAACGAACAATACAAGCATGTCTCTGACATGGTTCCAACCCGACTGGTCCTGCAAGGGATGGAACAAAAACATCATGAGAGTTTTCGCCAATATGCAAAGAGATAGAGGGATGTAGCTGCTCAAGTTTAGCCACCATTACTAGAGAATGAAATCACCCCAATGTTCGTGGAGACATTAAAAGGCTCTTTTTATGACCGCATGCTCAATCATGCCACTAAGAGCTTTGCAGATATGTTAATGAATGGAGAATTGATTTTGGCAGCTATAAAAAGCAGAAAGTTGGATAATTAAGAAACAAAGAAGCCTTATAAAAAGAGGGAAAGCGAAGTTAATGCCACCAATGTTTATAACCCCAGTTATTCAAAAGGTGTGGTCTTTAACAAGCGCAGTGTTTCGACTGCAGCTTCAGCTGTTACAAATCATCCAAAAGAAGAAAGAAGGCATCAAGGGAACTCAAAGCCATATTTCCCTCCTATTCCAATGACGTATGCATAATTGTTTGTTGAATTGGTCAAATCCCAGATGGTGTTGCCAAGACATTTCCTTTCTTTCTTACCACCACACCCACCATGGTATGATGAGAAGGCACAATGCGAGTATCATGCAGGAGTTAGGGGGCATACCATCGAGAACTATACTGCATTTAAGAGAGTGGTGGATGATCTAAGAAAATCAGAAATGTTGTCATTCGATATGTTAGAAGATAAGGGAAATCCTTTGCCAAACCACCAGAAGATGGGAGTGAATGCAGTCATTGAGGAGGAGGACAAGAGGATTAAGGAAAATGTTGTAAAGGTCAAAGTGCCCATGAAGTGGGTATGGGCTCAAATGGTGGCAGTTGGGATGTTAGAAGGAGAAGCCCAGGATTTGAAAGATGAAGATGGGTTGCATTGTGAGTACCACAGGGTGGGAGGAAATGAGATCGAATGTTGCTTAAAATTTAAGCAACTGGTTCAAGTCAAGATGGATGAAAAAGAGCTTGAGTTTTTTAGAGAGAAAATAAGAAGTGAACCCACAAGGGGTGTAACCCCGCAACTAATAATTAAGGCACCCACCCCATTTTCATACAAGTACAACAAGCAGGTCCCTTGGAAATACGGTTGCACAGTAGCAGCTCCAGAAGGATCACCTGTTGAAGAAAAAGTAAATGATGAACAAGTCAATGAAGTGAGTCATTTCACGAGGAGCTGAAGGCTCTATCCCCAGCCAATAGTAAAAGATAGAGATGCTGCGCGAAGAAAGGTTGTTGTTGAAGAGCCTGAGAAAGAAGATGATAGAGATTTCTTCAAGGAAAAGTCGCCAGCGTACCATGAGCTAGTGAAGGAATCAGAGGCTCAAGAATTCGTGAAAATTCTTAAACATAGTGAATATAGCATGGTGGAGCAACTCCACAAGCTCCCAGCTCGAATCTCTATATTATCTCTACTGCTAAGTTCTAAGGGCCACCGTGAGGCCTTGTTGAAGATTTTGAACCGAATGTTCGTACCGAAGGAGATCACAACTGACAAGATGGACATGTTGGTGATAGCATTGTTGTCAACAACTTTATTTCATTCAATGATGAAGAAATACCATAAGAAGGAAGGGGATCATGCAAAGCTCCACACATCACCACAAGATGCAAATGATATATGCTACTGGGTGTCCTTATTGATAATGGGTTAGCCCTGAATGTTATGCCATTAGCAACGCTAAAGAAACTGCTATAGACAACTCTCATATGAGAGCTTATCAAAATATAGTAAGAGCATTCGATGGAACTCAAAAGACGCGTTGGGAAAAATTAAAGTGCCCTTGCAGATTAGACCATCAACCTTTGATGTAGAGTTTGTGGTCATGGACATTAGGCTCAGTTATAGCTGCTTGCTTGGGTGCCCATGGATCCACACAGCATGAGCGGTCCCTTTTACCTTACATCAGAAGCTGAAATTTGTGATTGATGGTCAATTAATAACTATCGGTGCAAAAGAGGAAATCATTGAATTAGTAACTATTGATGCACCCTTTATTGAGATTGATGAG
Source organism: Hibiscus mutabilis (assembly GCA_019671005.1). Classification (NCBI taxonomy): domain Eukaryota; kingdom Viridiplantae; phylum Streptophyta; class Magnoliopsida; order Malvales; family Malvaceae; genus Hibiscus; species Hibiscus mutabilis. The sequence continues at coordinate 14,702,935 of CM033725.1, forward strand.
GGTGCACTCGAGTGTCAATTTAGGACATTAGAGCTAGTCAATGCAACCTTTGTCACCGAAGGGAGTAAGGTGCCTGAACCAGAATTATCCCGCTGCGCAAATATGCAAGTTAAACAAACTCTAGGAAAAGGTACTGAAGTTGGGAAAGGATTTGGGAAAAGACACCAAGGGAGGTTGTATCCCATGGTAATCCCAACAAAGAAGGATCAGTTTAGCTTGGGTTTCAAACCCAACAAATGGCAAAGAAGATCTGAAATTAGAAAGTACCAAGAGAGAAGAAAGGCAAGACTGAAATGAGAGGAAATTGAGTGGGAGCCAATGTCATTTTCGCCCCTGAGCCATAACTTTAGATCTGGGGGCCTGCTAGATCCAAATGCCCCAGTTGAAGATGATGAGAAAGGAAAGAATAATTTGTGTGAAGCGTTTGAGAAGCTAAGCATCAACGCTGTGACAGACGAGGAAGAAGTGAACAAATACTTGTCCATGATTCGCCCTTGCTCTGAACTTGACAACTATATTTCTGAAGAAATTCTTGTAACCTTTAAGACATGTTCAGAGTAATTCTCAAAACCAACCTCTTTGCTATAGGCTCGGAAACAATAGGAGATCTTATGTAAAGGGCCTATGTCCAACTTATAATTTGTATTCAATAAAAGATGCATTTCCTTAAATTTGGTGTGGCAAACTCTTTTCATAAATAGAAAACCAAAACCAAATGAAAACCATAAAATATGAAACATAAAAAGTGTTCCATTCATTCATTTCTCTATTCCTTTTGTATATATCTTTTGCCTTTCCCTTTTCAGGTCTTCAGATATTAGTGGCATAAATAAATCCGAGTATGATTTTGTGGTTGACTTTGAATTGCTCCTATGCTTAGAAGAAGCTGGAAATATTGATGATGAAGAAGAATATGACTTACCAAGTGACCTGCTCAGAATGGTAAAAAGGGAGGAAAAACATATTCTACCAAACAAAGAGGAGTTGGAGGTATTGAATCTAGGCACTGAAGAAGAAAAGTGAGAGGTAAAGATTGGTACTACCATTATAGCAAAGACTTGACAAAGTCTGATTGAGCTTCTAAAAGAATTCAAGGATATTTTTGCCTGGTCGTATCAAGACATGCCCAGCCTCGACACTGACATTGTTGTGCATCGACTTCCTATAAAGGTAGGATGCGAGCCTGTATAGTAAAATCTTAGAAGGATGAAAGCTGAGACACTTCTGAAGATCAAACATGAGGTGAAGAAGCAATATGACGCAATATTCCTTGAAGTAGCTAAGTATCCAGAATGGGTGGCTAACATTGTACCTGTACCAAAGAAAGATGGAAAAGTACGCATATGTGTTGACTACATGGATCTCAATAAGGCAAGCCCTAAAGACAATTTCCCGCTCCAACACATTGACACTTTAGTTTATAACACAACTGGTCATTCCCTTTTCTCTTTCATGGATGGATTCTTTGGGTATAACCAGATTAAGATGTGCTCAGAAGACATGGAAAAGACAACTTTTGTGACACTTTAGGGAAATTTCTGCTATAAAGTGATGCCCTTTGGTTTGAAGAATGTGGGGGAAACTTATCAAAGGACCATGGTTACTCTTTTCCATAACATGATACATAGGGAGATAAAAGTATATGTGGACGATATGATTGCCAAGTATCGGACAGAATAGGAGCATTTGGCGAACTTAAAGGGACTTTTCCAAAGGTTGAGGAAGTTCCAGCTAAAGCTCAACCCAAATAAATGTATGTTTGGAGTTACATCTGGAAAGTTGCTAGGCTTCGTTGTAAGTAGAAGAGGAATAGAAATAGATCCTGACAAGATTAAGGCCATACAAGAGCTCCCACTGCCTCAAAACAGAGGGAAGTTTGAGGTTTTCTAGGATGATTGAATTACATTGCTCACTTCATTTCCCAGTTAACGGATAAGTGTGATCTGATATTTAGGCTACTCAGAAAGAATAACCCAGGGACATGGGACGAAGAGTGTCAAGTGACTTTAGAAAAGATCAAGGAGCAATTGAGAAATCCTCTAGTGCTGGTACCGCCAGTTTTAGGGAAACCATTGATTTTGTACCTAACAGTTTACGAAAATTCCATGGGCTGCGTATTGGGACAGCATGATGATACTGAAAGAAAAGAAAAGACGATATATTACTTGAGCAAGAAGTTCACTAATTGTGAAACCAGATATTCGTCAATTGAAAAACTATGTTGTGCTTTGGTTTGGACAACCAAAAGACTTAGGCAATATATGCTATATCATACTACATGGTTAATCTCAAAGCAGGACCTACTAAAATTCATGATGGAGGCCCTGGCTTTATCAGGAAAGTTGGTACATTGACAGATGTTACTTTTAGAATTTGATATCAGTATGTGAGCCAAAAAGCAATAAAAAGAAGTGTTATAGCTAACTTTTTGGCAAGTCGCGCCTGTGATGATTATGAAGCATTGAATTTTAATTTCCCTGATGAAGACTTGATGTGTGTCTCAGAAGATGACGAGGCTCCAATAGAATCTTGGGTTATGAACTTCGATGGTGCAACAAATGCATTAGGATGAGGTATAGGGCAGTTTTGGTTTCATTAGAAGGAAATTATTACCCTTTTACCAGTAGATTGAAATTCTTCTGCACTAATAACATGGCAGAATACGAGGCTTGTATAATGGGTCTAAGAGAGGCTATAAAGAGGAAAATCTGTACTTTAAGAGTTTTTGGGGACTCTACATTGGTCATTTATCAAATACGGGGTGAATGGGAGACAAAAGATGCAAAGTTGGTAGAATACCACAAGTTGGTCCTTGAGTTGACCAAATAGTTTAATGAGATCACTTTCAAGTATCTCCCTAGAGAAGACAACCAAATGGCTGATGCTTTAGCTACTTTAGCGACCATGTTTAAAGCTAGTGAAGGTTCTGAGATGATACCCAACAGGTTACATATGCTAGACTCCCCAGCTCACTGCTATGATGTGGAAGAGGAAGCAGATGGCTTGCCGTGGTACCATGACATCTTGCAGTATGTAAAAAATCAGCAGTACCTACCACAAGCTACAGAGAATAATAAGAAAATGATTAGAAAAATGGTATCAGGGTATGTCCTTGACAGAGAAATTTTATACAAAAGAAGTCGAGATCAGGTGCTCTTAAGGTGTGCGGACGCAAAAGAAGCTCAATTGATTATGGAAGAAGTCCATGTAAGAGTTTGTGGAACTCACCATAGTGGTTTCATCATGGCTAGAAGAATCATGCGCTTCTTTCTTTTGTCGCTTCAACCTTTGTGGGAATGGTGGTGGAAGTCGGATATCTTTGATCCTTTCATTGGTTTAGAACCTGATTGACGGCATTGCCGGGACAACTGGAGTTATCGAGGCGTTATCAACTGGGGTTGCCGAGGCATGCTTATCGTCGGTTGCCGAGGCATGCTTATTGCCGGTTGCCGCGGCAATTCCTGGTTCAGCATCTGAGGCTTTGCCGCTAGGTTCGTCTTGATCTTTTTGTGGAGTTTTGTTTGATGAGCGGGTTTGATCCTCTCTAAGTTGTTGGCCACTTCTAGTGGTGATTGCCTTACATTGCTCATGCCAGTTCCTCTTGTGACTTCAGTATCGCTAGGTAAACCTCCTTGCGGTCTAGTATTCAGATTTTGAGCAAACTGTCTGACTTGATTTTCCAATGATTTGATTGCCGCCTCTTGGTTTTGCAATCTCATCTCGGTCCTGTTAATAAAAGCATCAATTCTTTTTATGAAGTTACTATTCTCAGCCATATAAGATTCAGTTTTCATCATAAAAGCATTTAGAGAATTTTCCAAAGAACTAGATGTTGTCGGTTGTTGCTGCGGCAACTGTTGCCGTGGCATATTCTGCTGGAATCCCGATGCTTGTGCATTCTGATTGTTCTGATTTAGAGCATTGTTGGGATTACTCCATGAGAAATTTGGGTGCTTCTTCCAAGCTGGATTGTATGTATTGGACATCACATTGTTGTTCCGAATGTAATTCCCCACATAGAAGCTGGATTCCGGATTCTGTATACATTCAGAAGAATTATGGTTATCACCACATAACTCACAAAAAGAATCCATTACCTTGACCTCATGTATGTTGTTTGGTTTTTGCATGTTCTGACTATCTTGGTTAAAGTGGCCAATTGTGCCGAAATTGAATCTGATGATCCTAGTTCATGTATTGTGGCTTGGCGTCTAACTCCTCCTCTTCAAGTAGAGGGAAATTGATAATCATTCTTGGCCAGCCTGTTTAAAATTTGCATTGCTTCCTCCGGTGACTTATCTAGGAGTATGCCGTTTGCCGAGGCATCTAGCATCATCCTTGTTGGTGTATTCACGGCGTTGTAAAACATTGTTACTTGAGTCCACACCGAGAATTTGTGTAGGGGGCATTTGTGTAGAAGTTCTCTATATCGCTCCCAAGCCTCGTACATGGATTCATCATCTGCATGCCGAAAAGAAGTAATGTCGTTACGAAGCTTATCAATCAAATTTGTAAGATTAAACCGAGCAAGAAAATCACGACAAAGATCGGTCCAAGATGCTATTGATCCGGCAGGAATGCTATTTAACCATGCTTTCGCCCTATCCCTCAGTGAATAGGGGAATAATCTTAATCGTAAGACATCGGGGGTGACTCCGTGTATTTTGAACGAGTTGTAAATCTCGAGGAAAGATTTCAGATGTTGTCGTGCATCTTCAGTTGCTGAGCCGCCAAATTGACCAATTGTGTTGATCATATTAAACATTACCGGTTTTAACTCAATGTGGTCGGCTTCAATTTCAGGTGCGACAACTCTTGGATTAAGTCCATCAAGATCTTCTTCAAGATAGTCTCGAATAGTTCTGTTTCGTGCAAGAATCACTCCTTTTCCTGCTATAACATCTTGATTCATATTGCCGTCTTGATTAGCCATTGCTACTCTTATCATTCGTCTAAGTCTTTGTAAGGTTCGTTCGATTTCTGGATCAAAGGGATATTCTGGTGTAGCCTGTCTTGCCCTGGTCATATACCAATGCAAAACCAAAGTAAAAAGAAAGTGCAAGAAAATAAAAACAGTCACTATTGCCAATCCCCGGCAACGGCGCCAAAAACTTGTTGCACGTAATAAGTGCTACGCAATTGTGCAAGTATACACGTTGCAAGTTATAATATAAAAGATAACGTCTCCATAGGGATTGGTGCCACTTCAAGAATCTAGTCTCTTGCACTGTAAAAAGTAAAAACACAAATAAATGATTATGGGAGTTTTAACTAATAACTAATCTAGAAAGCAATAAAGTAAACGAATGAATGAGATTAAATGAGAGAGAGATAGGCCAGGTTATCGTGAGTTGAGGTGTGATAGCCGATTCGATCGTCTTGGTAAAAGAGTGCACGGGCAACTCAGTTGCCATGGCAACTTGCACAACGGGGTTGCCTTGGCAACTAATCGATGGTTGCCTGGGCGACTAGTTGGGCAACTACTTGGGCTTATGGGCAGGAACCTTCAAGGTTCGGCAGAGCGTTCTTCAATGGTTTCTTCTTATCCCTAAGTCGAAACTCTAGCTACTTGTGCATGCCTTGATAATACACCCCTGCGTGAATCAAGGGTGAACAACAACCAATCTTGCGCTCCTCTTAGCCATTGAAATCCTTGACTTATTCCTAAGCTGGATTAATCTTCACCATCAATAGATTGAATAACGATCATATTCATTCGTTTCTTGAATTTAACTCTCCCAATATTAGATAAATAGATGAAATCACGAGATCCTCTCCCAATTCACTCGCAAACAAGAATAAGAACCAAGAATGAATAAACCTTGAATAGAAAAGTGCAAACTCTTATTACCTAAACAAAAACCAATAGTTTCTCACAACCACAAAACACAATAACCATAGCCAAATAGATTTAGTTCATGGCTAGGTTCCAAAGAAACACAAGATAAATAATCCCTAGCATGAACCCAATCGAACAAGAAGGAAAAGGATGGAGAAGGAGGCTTGTCGAAATCCTCCTTGCCCTAGATGCTTGTCGAAAATTCTCTCCTCTTGCCCTCCTTGGAGTTGTTGAAATTCCCCTCTCTTTCTCTCTCTATGGATTGTCGAAATCTCCCTCTTATTTATAGGGCTAGGCCAAAGTCCTTCTTTGAGGAGGAAGTTAAGTTGGAATTAAATTATCTTTAAAGAATATAATTCTTTATTATAATTGTATTCCTACTAGAACTTCTCCTATCTTCTTGGAATTTAATTCTTCTTTAATCTCTGCGTGGAAATCAAATTCCTTTGGGATTGGGCTTTGCTCCACGTCATCTTCGGCTTGCCTAGTCATCAATTTCGACTACCATATCACCTTTGCTCTTGTCGACAATTGCCATGGCAACTGGCTCGGCGTCTCCTTCATGTATTGCCCTGGCAACTAGCTCGGCATCTCCTTCATACATTTCCCTGGCACTAGCTCTAGCCCTGCTTTGGCAAATGATCCTGCACATACACACAAAACACACCAAAGCAGCATCTTTTCCCACAAAAACTACCAAGTTATGTAATCAAGTTCAACGATGGAAGGAAACATGGATTAATGCATGAATGGCTAATTATGCAACTAATATGGGCCTAAGTCTAACAATAATATGAGTAAAAAGGGTAAGAAAAATAGTATTTTTTAACACTAATCAACCACCTCTGCACGCCTAGGTTTCTTTTAACCCTATCAAGAAATCAGTTCTCCATAGCTGATCCTTTATAACGGTTGAACTTGCCTCAACACCCTTTTTTAATAGAAAAAATGCAATACAAGGGCAAAGAAAATCAAAGACAAAACAAAACACGTTATTCTTAGTATAAATAATATTAGAATAATAAAAAAGCTAAATTAAAATATTCCTAGAACATGCTTCTCTACCTAACATGCTTTCGAAATAATAAAATCCTACCCCATCATGCTATCTACTCGCATTCTTGTTTTGTATAAAAAAGACATGGTATCTAATTATTGCAAAATAAATAAACAATATTGAAATTAAAGGGCATAACTAAAAGAAATTAAAACCCCTCATCATTCTCTATTATGCACTTATAGGGCGACTCTCTAAACGGGTAGTGGTTCGGTATGGCTCTAGACAAGGTAGGCTCTTATGGTTCACTACATGTGGTTTGGCTCTAACAAAGGTACCTGAATGGTACTTACTATCTTACTAAAGCTAGTAAGCACAATTCAAGGGGATACTTCTCCCTAGGTCTGCACGGAGACAAAAATCTCACGAAGACAAAGGGACATATATCTCGAAAGCGGTCCACTATCCTGCATGGAGGCGGTACCTCATAAAGGAGTAGCTTCTCACTCCCACTTAAAATGGATGGAGTGTAACACCCCTTTCCTGGCCTAGTAAAGAACCGGATCGTAAAGTGCTACCAGAAATGGATTTAGGGTTCGGAGACTTTGATTAGAGATTGGAATCTTATTCAGCATGTCTTTTTAATCCTCTTTTATGACTTATCGAACTAATTCATAATTAGCTTACTCAATTTGGGGTTAATTTTAAACAATTATGAACTTAGGGACTAAATTGTAAATTTTCCAATCGAGGGACTTAATCAAAATTTATTTTTACCAATCTTCAATTAAACTTACCAATTATTACCCTCTAAAGTTTCGTTACTAACGGAGATCGTTTACCTATCCAATTAGGCTAAACAAGTTTTAGTGACCATTTTATAAACTTCTCAAAAATGTGTTTTAAACCTTTTAACAGAATTAACTAACTCCGTACTGATACACTTAGGGCCGTATCGGTACACTATGCCAAATTTTCATTTTTCAAATTCAAGGATAGCAGGTCAGTATCGATACACCTAAACCAGTATCGATACACATTGACCTAGGTTGACCGTTTCGATACACCCTAAAGACCGTATCGATACAATTTATTTTTTAGACCTTACTGTTCAACTTCGTATCGATACACCCCCTTTGTGTATCGGTACGCCCTATTTTATCGAGTCCAATTATGTAAGGTCGTACCGATACAGCTTGACCCGTATCGATACGCTTGCCCTGTAACGACAGATTTTATCTAGTTTTTATTCTAATTAACTTGTTGAACGATGTCCGGATGCCATGAAATTTTACCAGCAAGTTATTAATCTATAATTTTAATAGCATGCCAAATTTTAGAGCGTTTCGTTCCATTTACCTAGTTTTCACCTTTTGGTTATTTTAAGCTCATTTTAACTAGTTAAACCATTCCAAAGCATGTCAATTTCCACATACAACACTTAGGAACTTAGATCATATAAGCATATTATTGCCTTGGACTTAGATCATATAAGCATATTATTTCCTTGGACATAGATCATATAAGCATATTATTTCCACATATTCACAGTCATGATTTCATATAATGAAGATAGATCATATAAGCATATTATTTCCTTGGACATGGTAACCAATGGATGCACGGATTCCCCTGTACACCACACATATCGAAAATAGGCTGTAGCCTTGAGCTGTAGCTCCAGATAGTCCCTTACACAATCCATCCTTATTTCACTACACATATAGGCCGTAACCCTAGACCATAGTTCAATCCCTTACTTGGTGAGCTCGAATAACCCTATGGCATGCCAATTGTATCCAATGTCCATGAATTTCCAAGTCACATTATTTCATCATAGTTTTTACCTTTCGGATCACACCATAACGGATATCAAATCAAGCCTTAGCTTCATATTTGATATTATAACGCATCCATATCAAAATACACATGTAGCATATTTCATATATCATATTTCACATATCACATGGAAACTTATAACATATCGAATAACATTGGAGACTTACCATGCTTGCCATTAGCATCCACACATGTTTGCTCTATGTGAACCCTTAAACAAAAATGCAATTGCAACATAAATGAATACAACGGGATGGCTCTTCGCCTATTCCTTGACACGACTACACTCGCCTAGTATTCAGAGACTTCAAGGTTCTCAGATTTCTATTCCGTTGCTCCTAGACTTGTTTGGAGATGACGGTTTGTTTCCTTCCAATTTTAAGCTAGGAAGAAACACAAGGAATCATTATAATCACAATAACAATATAGTGCTCATTTCAAAGATTAGGCTCAATAATTCAACTTGAAATTAAACTTCGACCATCCATGGATTTAGAAAATCGATTGAGGGCTTTTACTTACCGAGATACAAGCTTTCAAACGCAATATCGAAATCAAACAAAGGTTGAGGATTGGATTGAGGTGCTTGCTTAAGATTGAGGTTGAAGAAAACAATGGCGGTGCTTGCTTGTTGGATGACAAAGGGTGGGATTTAGTTTACGGGAGGTTCAAAGTGAGGATGAGAGCTCTTGCTTCTCATTTTAAAACCATTTTCACCTTTAATCATTCCCCCACCAATATATGGACTAATAGGGAGCTTTCTTATCCTTGAGGGTTTGCTAAACCCAATTCAATCACTCTTTTTACCTTTCTTTCAATTGACTATTTGATGACAATTAGTCATCTTTTTTTGAGGTATTTCACGTGGGAGGGGCAAGCTAGGTGGTGAGTCATCACCCTAACCCCTTTTTCTTTCAATTTAATATTCAAAACAGATTTCTGTAGAGACCCGTATCGATACACCTTATGGCCATATCGATACGACTAAGCTTGTAATACCTCAAAATTTTGGTTAGTGACCAAAATGTAAAAATTTAAAAGTTTGGTGTCAAAGTGTGAATTTTGAAAAGTTTAGGGACTAAGTTGTAATTTTCAAAAGTTATGTAAGTTAGTCTTGTAAATGAATAGTTCACCCCCCCAAGAGTGGCATTTTCGTGTTACATGGATTTTTGATACGGGTTTGTATCAAGAGCTATGAAGCTTTAAAGTTCAGGAAAAATCCGGATAATCGGATGTAATTGAATAAATGAGAAATCTTTTATAAGATATTTTAGGAGATATTTTATTAAAATAAGACAAGGGTAAAAGGGTTATTTCCATGCCTTATTTTAATGGAAATTAATATGGGTCATTGGATTAAAGATTACTTTTCAATGTTTAACCTTAGCCATTGGATGAAAAATGGCAAGATGGTAGTTTTTGAAGATGGCAAGGGCAAAGTTGGTAATCACTAACTCCTTGGATTGTTTTGGGCCCTTGGATTGGTTGGTAGACATGTGGCTTAATATGGAGCTTTGGATTACAAGGGTAAAAAGCTCATTAGACTTTAAAAATGAATTTTAAATTCATTTTTAATAAATTGATTACAAGTGGCTTAATTTGAAGGAAAAGAAAATTCAAGATTTTTCTCCCAATATCAGCCATTGTTGGAACACTTCTTGAGGTAAGGAGAAAAAATTTATTTTGATTTTTCAAGCTTATTTCTTTGGATTTTGGATGAAAGCATGAAACAAAGAATTAATCTACACGAAATTCTCTATCGCTTGGTGCCATTTGTTCATGCTTTTCTTACTTAAAACCTTAGTTTTGAGGAATTGATGGATGAAGGGGATGTTGATTTAGGATGAACTAAGGTTAGTTTTTGATAAATATGATGTTGTGGAATGATAAGTGTTCAAAAGTACTATTTTTATTACCCTTTTTACTCATATTATTGTTAGACTTAGGCTCATATTAGTTGCATAATTAGTCATTCATGCATTAATTCATGTTTCTTTCCACCGTTGAGCTTGATTATATAACTTGGTGATTTTTATGGAAAAAGATGTTGCTTTGGTGTGCTTTTGTGTGTGTGCAGAATCACTTGCCTAAACAAGGCTGGAACCAGTTGCCAGGGCAGTGCATGAAGGAGATGCCGATGCAGTTGCCAGGGCAATGCATGAAGGAGATGTCGAGCTAGTTGCCAGGGCAGTTTTCGATAAGGGATAAGATGATATGGTAGTCTAAATTGATGACTAGATAGGCCCAAGATGACGTGGAGCAAAGTTAAATCCCAAAGGAGTTTGATTTCCATGAAGAGGTCAAAGAGAAATTAAATCCCAAAAAGATAGGAGAAGATCTAGAAGGAATTTAAATATAATAAAGAATTATATTCTTTTAAAGTATTTAATTCCAACTTAACTTTCTCCTCAAGAAGGACTTTAACCTAGCCATCTCCTATTTAAAGGAGACCAAGCCGTCAACTCCAAAGCGAGCAAGGGAGAGATTTTGACAAGGGAGAGCAAGAGGATAGAGTTCAATTGAGAGATTTTACAAAGAGGGCTGATCGATTTCTTCTTCCTCTTCTTTGCTTCCATTAGATTCATGGTTTGGGGATTATTCTTTGTATATCTTTTGAACCCAACCATGAACTAACTTGATTGGTTAGGGTTATTGTGTTTTGCTGTTGTGAGAAACAATTGGATTTTGTTTAGGTAATAAGAGTTTGCACTTTCAATTCAGGGTTTACTCATTCTTGGTTTTTATTCTTGTTTGTGAATAAATTGGGAGAGGATCTCGTAATTCTATCTATTTATCTAATATCGGGAGTGTTAGATTCAAGAAGCGAATGAGTATGATCTTTATTCAATCTATCGATGGTGAAGATTAATCCGGCTTAGGAATAAGTTAAGGATTTCAACGGCTAAGAGGAGCGCAAGATTGGTTGTTGTTCACCCTTGATTCACGCAGGGATGTATTGTTAAGGCACGCACAATTAGCTAGAGTTTTGACTTAGGGATAAGAAGAAACCCTTGAAGAACGCTCTGCCGAACCTTGAAGCTGCTGCCCAGTCGCCCAGCCAGTTGCCCAGGAAACCGTTCGATTAGTTGCCATGGCAACCGAGTTGCCATTGCACTCTTTTACCAAGACGATCAAATCGGGTATCACTCCTCAACTCTTGATAACCTGGCCTATTCCCTTTCTTATTTGATTTCATCTATTCTTTTAGTTTATTGCTCTTAGTTTTCTCGTTAATTAGAACCTCTATTATCAATTGTGTTTTTATTTTCACAGTGTAGTAACTTAAGCAAAGTGGCCCAAACCAATCCCTGTGGAGACAATACTCGATACTTGTATCACTTTATTACTTGCGACGTGTATACTTGCACCGTTTGCGTATAACTTATTACGCGCAACAAGTTTTTGGCACCGTTGTCGGGGATTAGCAATTGGTGTTAGTTGTTTTTGTTATTGCATTTTTCTTATTAGTTTTACTAACTTTTCTTTTTGTTTGTTTTATCAAAAAAATTAGGTGCGCTACAAGTTAAGGGACATCAACATGTCAGGAAATAAAATCCAATCTTTTCGAGAGTTGATGTTGGAAGATATGATTCAATCCAATCAATAGTTTCTTGCACCCTTCGATCATTACCTATACCAACTGAGAAAAGCATATACCGTGGAAAACTCGTGCACTTGTTGTGGAGAACATCATGTGTTTGAAAATTGCCCTCACATTTTCGGTGCATATGACTACATGGAGGACCATAGATGGAACCAACGGCAAAATTCTTCATTGTATGATCAAAAAGCTCAAAAAAAATTTTACCATGACAATTTTGCCGCAGCAACAGATATGCCATGGCAATATAGTCCTTTTCAAGAGCATTCAAATTCCTTAGAGGAAACGTTGCTAGCTTCCTTGGCTAGACTTGATGGATCAATTGAAGAGATTCGAGAGCTATCAAAGTCCATGGATGCGAGGATAGCTCAGTGGGAAGCAACCTTGGAGGATTCAGAAGATCAATTGAGGAGATCCACATATGCCTTGGATAACATGCACCAACAATCCATTCATGGGGATACTGGCGCCCCAAGGCAAGAGGATAAGGAGCAATGCAAAGAGAGGTCCCTGATGTGTGGGGAACAACTAGAACCTTCAAGTCAAGAGGATGCCAATGAGAGAGACTGCCCAACACATGATGAGCCTGAGCAACAAATTGCCTCGGCAATGATTGAGGAGTCTGAATAGAGCAATGCCGCGACAACAATCAGTGAAGCTGAGAACAACAATACTACAGCAAATTCTAAGGAACATGATGCCCAGAAGGTTACAACGTTGATGTTGAAGCAAGAATCTGTAGATTGCTCTCATCTACAGTTGCCACGGCAATTGCACGACCACATGCAAGATCAACGAGATGATAATACTTTGCCAATGGAATATGAGCAAGTAATGGTTGAACCTTTTGAATTCTTTAAAAACTCACATTTTCCATTGCATTTATGTCTTGAGGAACCGATGTTGGTAGATTTGAAGCCATCGAAATCTCTACTGATGGAGATGTTTGAGAGGCCAAAAGAAAAATGTGTTTGGATTCGTAAAGCTTTTCCGAAAATTGGTTCTTCCCTTAACTTATAACAAATTTTGGCAACTGATTGCCATGGCAATTGGCTAGAGCATCAATTTCCACGACAACGAAGGCTACATCCAACCATGATAGAGCCCGACGAGAATGAGGTAATTAAATGGTTGGATGTTGATATAATTTTTCCTAATAATATATTCATGCCTTCAGGAATAGTAGCAAGGTGGAAGATGTGCATGGACTACAAGGGAACATGAAAGAAAGACACCTCCACCATGGTAACGCAAAAGGGAGTAGTGGCAAGCACATTGGCCAAACTCTTTTTGGGCAATATTGTCAGTCGATGGAGGGTGCGGATGGACTATAAGAAGTATCGGAAACGTCCTTCCTCAAGTTTTCTCAGATATGCAATAACATTAGAATATGCATGAAAAATGCTTTCTATGAATTTTTAATTTTTATTTTAAATTTTTGGAACTTTATTTTATTTTCGGTTTTTTTGTTCTTTATTTATTTTTGGAAATTTTAGGAGATAATTTATATTTTTTCTACATGGTTATTTAGTTTTTAGGTTTTCTTTGTTTTCTTTTCTTTTCCACAACAAGACTCACAACCACCATGCTAAGGAAATTCTCTGCCGACTACTTGCCACGGCAACTGCAACAGAGGATGCCCCGGCAACTACCTCAGCAGTTGCCACGACAAAAGAAACTGGCGATGCCCAGGCAAAAACAATGGCTTTAGCAACTACTGATGCCCAAGCAAGAGAACATGCTTCGGTAAACATGGATCAAATCAAAGCAATGCTATTCACGCGGTATCAGCCACAAGCATTCAACCACCGACCAGAAAATGAATCAAGCAAACGACATGAAGGAAACTTATCACTCGAGGTGACGACCTCTCCGACAAACTCATTTCATTTGGTTTATTTTAAATTTTGTTTCACTTTTACATACATTGAGGATAATGCTTCTCTCGAGTTTGGGGGGTGTTGGTTTCTAGTTAGTTTCATGTTTAGTTGCATTCATCTTTAGCAATCACATATAGGTTGCATATGGTACTTGTCATGCCTTTAATTGGATTTAATTGCTTAAGACTTGTTGAATACCCAAAGATGAAATTTTGCCACTGCAATTAATTGAAAGAACCTTTAATTTTAGGATTGCATGAAAAGAACTTAGAATTTTACTATGACGCTAATTTTTTTTACACAGTTGTGGTTTGTTGATTGAAAGAAACTTAGTGAACTTAGGTTGCTTAAAATTTGGGTAAATTTAAAATTGGAAATTAAAAGTTAAATTCTTGCTAGAGGTGCCCGAAACTGGCTCTAGTAGCTAATGCACTTTCTTGCTAGAGGTGCCCGAAACTGGCTCTAGTAGTTAATGCACATTAAAGAATCGCTAGATGTGCCCGAAATTGGCTCTAGTGAAAATAAAAATAAATGCCCCGGTAATTAAATTGAGAAAAGCCTATTGTTCACATAGAATCTTGAAAATCAACTTGTACACAACTACGCACACACATTGTCACGAGCATTATAGTTTGATTCTGGGTAATTTTTGTGCTATCTGAAAAATTAAAAGGTGATTGTTGCGCGTAATAAGTGCTACGCAAATGTGCAAGTATACACGTCGCAAGTTATAGTATAAAAGATATCGTCTCCACAGGGATTGGTGCCACTTCAAGAATCTAGTCTCTTGCACTGTAAAAAGTAAAAACACAAGTAAATGATTATAGGGGTTTAACTAATAACTAATCTAGAAAGCAAATAAGTAAAAGAATAAATAAGATCAAATGAGAGAGAGATAGGCCAGGTTATCGTGAGTTGAGGTGTGATAGCCAATTGGATTGTCTTGGTAAAAGAGTGCATGGGCAACTCAGTTGCCGTGGCAACTTGCACAACGGGGTTGCCTTGGCAACTAATCGATGGTTGCCTGGGCGAATAGTTGGGCAACTACTTGGGCTTCTGAGCAGCAACCTTCAAGGTTCGACAGAGCGTTCTTCAATGGTTTCTTCTTATCCCTAAGTCGAAACTCTAGCTACTTGTGCATGCCTTGATAATACATCCCTGCGTGAATCAAGGGTGAACAACAACCAATCTTGCGCTCCTCTTAGCCGTTGAAATCCTTAACTTATTCCTAAGCCGGATTAATCTTCACCATCAATAGATTGAATAAAGATCATATTCATTCGTTTCTTGAATCTAATTCTCCCGATATTAGATAAATAGATGAAATCACGAGATCCTCTCCCAATTCACTCGCAAACAAGAATAAGAACCAAAAATGAATAAACCTTGAAATAGAAAAGTGCAAACTCTTATTACCTAAACAAAAACCAATAGTTTCTCACAACCACAAAACACAATAACCATAGCCAAGTAGATTTAGTTCATGGCTAGGTTCCAAAGAAACACAAGATAATTAATCCCTAGCATGAACCCAATCGAACAAGAAAGAAAAGGATGAAGAAGGAGGCTTTTCGAAATCCTCCTTGCCCTAGATGCTTGTCGAAAATTCTCTCCTCTTGCCCTCCTTGGACTTGTCAAAATTTCCCTAATGCTCTCCCTCCTTGCCCTAGATGCTTGTCGAAAATTCTCTCCTCTTGCCCTCCTTGGACTTGTCGAAATTTCCCTAATGCTCTCTCCCCTTGATTGTCAAAATCTCCTTGCTATTTATAGGGCTAGGCCAAAGTCCTTTTTTGAGGAGGAGTTTAAGTTGGAATTAAATTATCTTTAAAGGATATAATTCTTTATTATAATTGTATTCCTACTAGAACTTCTCCTATCTTCTTGGAATTTAATTCTTCTTTAATCTCTACATGGCAATCAAATTCCTTTGGGTTTGGGCTTTGCTCCACGTCATCTTGGGCTTGTCTAGTCATCAATTTCGACTACCATATCACCTTTACTCTTGTCGACAATTGCCATGGCAACTGGCTCGGCGTCTCCTTCATGCATTGCCCTGGCAACTAGCTCGGCATCTCCTTCATGCATTGCCCTGGCAACTAGCTCGGCATTGCTTTGGCAAGTGATCCTGCACATACACACACAAAGCACACCAAAGCAGCATATTTTCCACAAAAACTACCAAGTTATGTAATCAAGCTCAATGATTGAAGGAAACATGGATTAATGCATGAATGGCTAACTATGCAACTAATATGAGCCTAAGTCTAACAATAATATGAGTAAAAAGGGTAAGAAAAATAGTACTTTTGAACACTTATCACACCCCCAAACTCGAACTATTTCTTGTCCTCAAGCAATGCAAACTCATAATTACCTACCAAGACTTCAATTTTTACAAACTTAGCTTTGAACTTGATTTCAATTCTCTGAACCGGGGCACAAAGTATGATTGGCTTTTTATTTTTCAGAAAACTTAGGAGTTACTCAGAATCAAACTATAATGCTTGTGAGTGTGTGCGGAGTTGTGTGCAAGTTGATTTTTCGGATTCTATGCAAATAAGAGGTTTTCAAATTACTTCATTGGGTTCTTTTTAACATGTTTTAACTAGAGCCAGTTTTGGGCACCTCTAGTGTTTTGTTTTTAGTTTTCTTAAGTTAATTTAATCGACTAGAGCCGGTTTCGGGCACCTCTAGTTAAATTTTTTTAACACATCCTAGAGCCAGTTTCGGGCACCTCTAGTGATCAATTTTTGTAGCACATGCTAGAGCCAATTTCGGGCACCTCTAGCATTCATCCAATTTTTATTCTAATCCCCCAATTTGTTAATTATCAACCTAAGTTTACTAGAATTCCTTAAATCAATCAAACCACAACAGTGTTTCATCAAATTTAGCATCATAGTAAAATTCTAAGTTTTTCCATGGTTATCCTAGAATAAAAATTCTATCAATTAAGTGTATTGGCAAAGTCATCATCGGATATTCATCAAATCTAAGCAATTCTTGTTCCAATTAAAGGCATGGCAAGCAATTTATGTATCCTAAATGTAATACTTAAGATTAATGTAACTAAACATGGTAACTACTAATAACAACCCCCCCAAACTCGAGTGAGGCATTGTCCTCAATGCATGCATAAAAATTCCGAAAAATAAAAATAAAAATGCATACGAGGACTTACTCCGAGAGTTCGTCATCGTAGATGATTAGTTTCCTTTTGGTCGGTGTCTTGATTCTCTTGCTTGAACGCGATGGTTGTTTTCTTGTTGTCGGGATGTCTTTAGCTTTGGTTGTCGTGGCATCTTCAGGGTTGGTTGCCGTGGCATCAGCTTGTGCAGGCACGATGTAGGTTGCCGCGGCATCTTCTTCATTGGTTGCCGGGGCAAGGATCTCAACAGTAAATTTCCTTAGTATAGTAGTTGTGAGTCTTGTTGTGAAAAAGAAAACAAAGAAAACCTGAAAACTAAAGAATATGAAGAAAAATAAAATATCTCCTAAAAAATAAAAATAAAAATGAAAATACAAGGAAAAAGAAAATATTGAAAGGAGAGCATGTTCATGCATCTCCTAAGTTGACCACTTCCTTGTTACGTTCCACATGGGCACCATTGTAGTGCTTCAATCTTTGTCCATTAACTTTGAATTCATGGTTTTTAGAGATGGACTTGATTATCACGGCACCATGGGAGAATGGTTTGACGATTTCGAATGGTCCCGACCATCTTGATTTCAGCTTTCTCGGGAAAAGTTTTAGCCGAGAATTGAATAGGAGAACTAGTTTCCCTGGCGTGAATTGCCGTGGCAATAGTTTCTTGTCGTGCCATCGCTTTGTTTTCTCCTTGTAGATTCGTGCATTGTTATAGGCTAGTGCACGGAATTCTTCTATCTCATTGAGGTCCATCAAACGCTTTTGTCCGGCACTTTCCCAATCTATATTCACGGTCTTGATTGCCCAGTACGCCTTGTGCTCGATTTCCACCGGTAGATGACATGTTTTACCATAGACAAGTCGGAAGGGGGACATACCTAAGGGTGTTTTGAATGTAGTGCGATATGCCCAAAGTGCATCATCTAGTCTTAATGACCAATCCTTCCTAGAGGGATTTACAACTTTCTCGAGTATACCCTTCAACTCCCGGTTGGAAATTTCTGCTTGCCCGTTGGTTTGTGGGTGATATGCCGTGGCGATCTTGTGTGATATGCCGAAGCGTTGCAACATCTTGGCAATTAGTCTGTTGTCAAAATGCTTGCCTTCGTCACTGATAATTGCTCTTGGCATCCCAAACCGTGTAAATATGTTTTTCTGCAAGAATCGTTGCACGGTCTTGGAATCGTTGTTGGGAACTGCAGCTGCCTCCACCCATTTAGACACATAGTCGATGGCAAGTAAGATGTAGAGGTTGCCGAATGAAGATGGGAAAGGTCCCATAAAATCGATCCCCCACACATCGAACAATTCCACCTCGATGATGTTCTGGAGTGGCATCTCATGTCGTCTAGAGATATTGCCCGTCCTCTGGCAACGATCACATTGCTTGTAAAAGTCTTGGGCATCTTTGTACAATGTTGGCCAATACAAACCGGATTGCAAAACTTTGGCCGCGGTACGAGTTCCTCCAAAATATCCTCTATAGGGTGAAGAACGGCATTGCCGGAGTATATTCTGTTGCTCTTCTTCAGGGACACATCGGCGTATAACCTGATCTGCACATTGTTTAAACAAAAGAGGCTCGTCCCAAAAGTAATGCTTAGCATCATGGCGGAACCGCTTCTTCCCTTGGTGAGTAATGCCATAAGGAAAAATACCATAAACAAGGAAATTAACTAAATCCGCGTACCAGGGTATTGCCGAGGCATGTGCTGCCGTGCTCCCAGAATTGCCGAGGCGTGCGCGTCAAAGGCTGCTACAGCATCGGGAGTTGCCGAGGCGTGTGCATCCATGGTTTCCTAGGTGTCGAGGGTTGCCGAGGCGTCTAGGGTTACCGAGGCGTCTAGGGTTACCGAGGCAACTAAAATTTGTTCATCCGGGAATGCATCGCATATCTCTAGATCCGCGTCCTCCTCCCTATTGCGTTCCAAACGTGATAAGTGATCGGCCACTTGATTTTCTGTTCCTTTCCTGTCCTTAATTTCAATATCAAATTCTTGTAAAAGTAATATCCAACAAATCAAACGAGGTTTAGCATCCTTTTTAGCAAATAAGTATTTGATTGCCGAATGGTCCGTATGAACAATTACCTTTGTACCAATTAAATAGGATCGGAACTTGTCAAATGTGAAAACTACAGCTAGTAACTCTTTCTTCGTTGTTGTGTAATTCACTTGAGCACCATTAAGAGTTTTACTAGCGTAGTATATCACATGGAAGGTCTTACCTGTGCGTTGGCCTAGGACTGCTCCTACCGCGAAATCACTTGCATCACACATGAGCTCAAAAGGTAGCGTCCAATCTGGTGGAACGACAATGGGTGCCGAGGCAAGCTTTTTCTTTAGGGTTTCAAATGCTTGGGTGCAAGAATCATCAAAATCGAAGACTTTATCCTGTTCAAGCAGATTACACAAGGGTTTAGTGATTTTAGAAAAATTATGAATGAACCTCCTGTAAAAACCTACATGTCCGAGAAAACTTCGAATTCCTTTAACCGAACTTGGTGGGGGTAATCTCTCGATCACGTCCACCTTGGCTTTGTCTACTTCAATTCCCTTGGATGAAATCTTGTGGCCGAGCACTATTCCTTCATCTACCATAAAATGGCATTTCTCCCAATTGAGGACTAAATCTGTTTCTTTGCATCTTGCCAACACCCTCTCTAAATTGCTGAGACAGCCGTCGAAGTCATTACCAAAAACCGAAAAATCATCCATGAAGATCTCAAGGAAGTCTTCGACCATGTCTGAAAAGAGTGCCATCATGCATCTTTGGAAGGTTGCCGGGGCGTTACACAATCCGAACGGCATCCTTCGGAAGGCATAAGTACCGTATGGGCATGTGAAGGTTGTCTTTTCTTGATCTTCTGGTGCTATGGCAATCTGATTGTAACCTGAATAACCATCAAGAAAACAATAAAAGGGTTTACCTGCAAGACGGTCAAGCATTTGATCAATAAAGGGTATTGGGAAGTGATCTTTCCTAGTGGCTTTGTTTAGCTTTCGATAGTCCATACAAACCCTCCAACCGGTCACAGTCTTGGTTGGGATAAGTTCATTATTTTCATTGCTTACCACTGTTATACCTCCCTTTTTCGGTACACATTGTACCGGACTTACCCACGTACTATCGGAGATAGGGTATATAATGCCAAGTCAAGCCACTTGATGATTTCTTTCATTACAACCCCTTTCATGGCATGATTCAGTCTCCTCTGGGCCTCAATTGAAGGTTTGTGATCATCTTCCAACAAGATCTTGTACATGCATATTGCCGGGCTAATTCCCTTCAAGTCGGCAATTGTCCACCCTATTGCCTTTTTGTGTAGCTTCAACATCTTGATCAGCTTCTTTTCCTGCTCAGGCTATAACTTAGAAGAAATAATTACAGGCAATGTATTATCGATTCCTAAATATGCATATTTTAGTTGCTCGCAATTGTTTCAACTCAAGAATCGATGGTTGTTCAATAGAGGGTTTTTCGAGTTTACCTTCCTTACCCGAGTAATCCAAAGGTTCAAAGTATGTACCGGGTCGATTGACTAGCCAATTCACCTCTTCTTGTTGTTCCTCATCGATCGGTTCTTCATACTCCTCAGGTTCCTCTTGATCGGTAATGTAGTTGCCGAGGCAACTAAATTCCTCATTGAAGTTAAACTCTGCCGTGGCATGAAGTAGTTGGCATTCTTCTGGATCATCGGCATGCCTTAGTGTTTGGAACACATTTAGTTTGACCTGCTGGTCATTCACCCTCATTGTGAGTTCTCCCTTTTCAACGTCGATCAAGGTTCTCCTGTTTGCTAGGAATGGTCTTCCGAGAATGATAGGTGCATGCTCATCTGCTTCACAATCCAAAACAATAAAGTCAGCGGGAAAAATAAATTTATCAACTTTTACCAGTATGTCCTCGATTTTTCCCTCTGGATGCACATAGGATCTGTCGGCTAGCTGCAGCATAATTGTTGTAGGTCTTGCCTTCCCGATTCTAGTTTCGAAAAACCGATTTAGGCATCAAGTTTATGCTAGCCCCAAGGTCGCATAATGCTTTCCCGACATAGTGATTTCCGATAGAACAGGGTATTGTGAAACTTCCGGGATCCTTCAACTTAGGTGGCATACGATTGTGCAACATTGCCATGCATCCCTCTGTTGCGGCAACTATTTCAAACTCTCCTAGCCTTGTTCTCTTGGACACAATGTCTTTAAGAAACTAGGCATAGTTTGGCATTTGTTCAATTGCTTCCACCAAAGGGCAAGTTGATGTGGACTTGCTTTAGTATATCAAGAAACTTCTTGAATTGGTATTCTTGCTTTTGTCGCTTCAACCTTTGTGGGAATGGTGGTGGAAGTCGGATATCTTCGATCCTTTCATTGGTTTGAAACCTGATTGACGGCATTGCCGGGACATCTGGAGTTACCGAGGCAATATCAAATGGGGTTGCCGAGGCATGCTTATCGCAAGTTGCCGAGGCGTCTTTATTGTCGGTTGCCGAGGCATGCTTATTGCCGGTTGCGCGGCAATTCACAGTTCAACATCCGAGGCTTTGCCGCTAGGTTCATCTTGATCTTTTTGTGGAGTTTTGTTTGATGAGCGGGTTTGAGCCTCTCTAAGTTGTTGGCCACTTCTGGTGGTGATTGCCTTACATTGCTCATGGCCAGTTCCTCTTGCGACTTCAGTATCGCTAGGTAAACCTCCTTGTGGTCTAGTATTCAGATTTTGAGCAAACTATCTGACTTGATTTTCCAATGATTTGATTGCCGCCTCTTGGTTTTGCAATCTCATCTTGATCCTGTTAATAAAAGCATCAGTTCTTTTTATGAAATTACTATTCTCAACC